>JARHVA010000807.1:1612500-1827500 GCA_037957365.1 Torreya grandis | reverse complement strand
TTGACTCGAGAGCAAGACAATTTTATTTAAATGGGTACATTAAAGTCTTCTAAATCACATGCCTTAATTATAAGTCATGAAAAATAGAAGGCCTCCATTAATAAGGAGAAGAAACAAAACAAGAAAGACCAAGAGCAAAAAAAGGGTCAAAACTTCTATGCTCATTCCAAAACATCAATTGGGTCCTCTTCATGTGGCAAACCTAAGAAAAAGAGACTCACATGTGCCTACTAGAAGAAAACTAGGCATGATGAAATAAAATGTATGAAGAAATAGATTGATCAACTTAAAAAAATGTTTGAGAAACATAATATCAGTGTCCCTGATTCAACCAATTAGAGTTCATCAGTTCAAGATTATTCTAAGGCTAAAGATAGTAGTAAGGGAAAAGGTAAGGGAAAGGCACTTGTTTCAGTTGCATCCTAGCCTTCCACATGAGTGATTGATTTTAGTGACTCATACCACATGGCTTCATCACAAGACCTTTTCTCATCCTTGGAGCCTTGTTCCATGCCTTTCATTTTATTGGGTGATGATACTTATGCAGAAGTTAGTGGGCTATGATCTATTGAAGTGAATGATAGGATATTTTAGGATGCATTATGTGTTCCCTCATTATCCATTAATATCTTATTTATTTATCAGATCACTCACATCAGTTTAGGCAAGAGAGTTGAATTCACACTTGATTCTGTAGTTATTGAGGAAGTGCACAATGAATCTATAATTGTATTTTGGAAAGTAGATCACCAATCCAAATTATACACTTTCTTGCTTTTTCTCCTGATCAACCTTCTGCTCTACTCACTCATACATATAAGATGAGTAAATTATGGCTTGAGCTATTTAGTCATCTTAATTATTACTACCTAGAGTAAATAAGTCATAATGGCATGGTTCCAATGTTGCCACGTGTTCATTTTTTTAATGGTGTTTACCAGGGTTGCATACTTGGTAAACATCGTAAATAGAAGTATGACAAGGAAAAATCATGGAGAGCTACACAGATATTAAAACTAATTCAAAGTGAAATTGTTGATCCATTTTTAGCTCCTTTATTCAACAAGACTAAATACATGCTTACCTTTATTTATCACTTTTTGAGGTATACTTGGGTGTACTTTCTTAAGTAGAAGTTTGAGGTGTTTGATCATTTTTAGGGCTTCAAGGTGCTTGTATAAAAATATTTAGGTAAATTCATCAAGATTTTATGCACAAACAATGATGGTGAGTATGTTAGTAATCATTTTGAGCAATTTTGCACTTTAGAGGAGATTGAACTATAGCATACAATTCCATATAGTCCTCATTAGAATGGTGTGGTAAAATGAAAGAATAGGTCCTTAAAGGAAATATCCAACTGTATACTACACTCCAAGTCTCTTGTATCTTGTTATTAGGCTTAGGCCATCAATTTTGCTTATTATATCTAGAACTAAATTCCTCATAAAGCATTAAAGGGAGTCACTCCTTTTGAAGCATAGAGTAGTTAAAAACCCATAGTTAAGCACTCTCAAGTGTTTGGATCTTTTGTTATGGACCACATTCCTAAGAATAAAATTAAGGAAATAGAACCTCAAAGTCAGCCTTGCATCTTCATTAGATATTTTAAGGGTGTTAATGGATATAGGCTTCATCCCACCACTCATGAGTTGTTCATTGAGAAAAGAGTTTGTTTTCAAGAGGGTCCTTCACACTCCACACTCCACACTTCTCCCTCTTCCTTGGATGCACTAGGATTTGATGATAGTTTTAACGATTCAGATCTACCTGAGTAGCATCATGATGATCCAGATTCTTCATCTAGTTTTACTGATGAGAGTAGTGATGGGGACTCACCTCCTCCTCCCAGACTATCTTCAAGGGATGAGGAATCTCCTCATGAATCTCTGACATCTGGTCCTCTTTGGGCTAGATAGACATTACAAAGTGTTGGCCATTGGGTTGAAGATCCATCAAACACTAGGTAGACACATTTGTAGCTCTAGAATGTCCCACATGCATTCATTACATCTAATTTTGATCCACAATAATTATGCAAGGCATCAGGTACACATGAGTGGCAAACTATTATGAAAGAGGAGTATGGTTCTTTGATTAGGAACAACAATTAGATTTTGATCCCTCTTCCTAATGGAATAAAACTTATTCAATGTAGATAGATTTTTGAATAAAATTTATTTCAAATGGGTTCGTAGACAAGTTCAAAACATGTTTGGTAGCAAAGGTTTTTTATCAAGTGCCTAGTATTGACTATACCGATACTTTTTCCATAATTTCCAAAATGAACTAATCTGACTCACTCTCATCATTGCTATAACACATCATTGGGATTTTCATCATATGGATGTGAAGAGTGATTTTCTTCATGGTGATCTAAAAGAAGAAATATACATGGAACAATCACAAGGATTTATGAAATATTCTTTCTTAGTTTACAAACTTTATAAATCTATTTATGGCCTCAAATAAGATCTTTAGGCTTGGTATGCCAAGATGGACTCTTTTCTTAGTTTGAGCCCAAGATCACTATTGCATAATTCAAGTTTACTCTTTATTTGCTTACACGATTTAACATGGTTGATTGTAATCTAGTTCCAACTCTCTTTATATCTAGTGTGAAGCTTGACATTGACTATCCTTCTCCTTTAGTTGATGCTACCTCATATTGACAACTAGTTGGCAGTCTCATCTATCTTATGAACACTAAACCTGACATATTATATGTAATTGGCATGGTCTCTAGATTTATGCTGAAACCACATGAGTTGCACTAAAAAATAACTAAGCAAATTCTCCACTACATTCAGGGTACTCAATTTTAGGATTCACTATAAAGCAGTCATTAACATTGACTTGATTGGGTATATAACTTCATATTAGGCTAGCGATATTCAGAATCATAAGTTTACTTTAGGCTATAGTTTTTACCTTGGTTTAGGACTAGTTAGTTGGTTATGTAAGAAATATAATGTTGTAGTTTTATCTTCTATAAAAGTAGAATACAAAGGAGCTATTAATGTTTCCACTTAGGCTATTTGGCTTCAAGAAATTCTAACTAAGTTTAGTATCCAGTTTCGATGACCAACAATAATATTTTTGACAACTAAAGCACAATCTAAATTTATAAGAATTTGGTCCTCCATCAGTGAACCAAGCATATCGAGATTCACATTCATTTCATGTAGGAGATTATTCATAAACACATCGATGATCTTCACTACTGTCAGATTATGAAAATCTTTCACAAAGAGTATCTTCATTTATGAACTATTTTTCAGGTTCAGGCAGCTCTAACATTATCTTGTAGTGGGGGTTTTTATTTATTTCCTTCTCTCTCTCTACTTTTGGGGGGCTTTTCTTTATACTTTTGTAAAGATTTTCTATGTACTTGGTTACCTCATCAACACTTATTACCAGGACCGAACTACCCACCTAAGCTACATTTAAGAGGGATATTAATGAAATTTTTTATTCCATTTAATGGATTTTCCCTACACATGTTATTTAGTTTGCTTATGTGTTATTTTAGGTCATTAGAGAAGATAATCTAACAACCTCGAGGATGCGAGTCATATATCTTCAACATATATATGTACCTTTCTTAAATCTATTTTTAGCTAATACAATCATTGGATGTTACTAATGCTAATAATTGAATCTTTTGATTATTGAAGACAAGCTTGTTCTAGCTCATGTTTGATTTTGCTTCTACAACAAGCATCTCTTCTATTTATTTTTTTGCATATTATATAAATTCATGCTTCATGTCTACTCAAACTTCAATCCTTAATTGTAGCCTAATCTAACAATATCTTCTCCAAATAGATTTTATCATAATCAACATGTTGCATTGGATATAAATTTAGAATATTGTAAAATTCATGGGAATATGAAACAATCAAAATGAACATTTAAAGAACAACTAGAAGAAGTAAATATTGCATTATTAATTGTATCAAGCATGTGATGGGCTAAGGTTTTTTATGGTAAAAGGCTCTTATTGCTTCTTACCCCTACTAAAGTTGTTTCTTTTAACATTTTTACAAGAACCATTCACATGGGTCTTTGAATCCCTATAATAAATATGACACCTTTGAAATATCATTGATTATCCTCCAGGGAGAGATGAATCATTCTCTTTAAATTCTCATTAATAAAATGAGTTTCATAGGGCCAAAATTGTTTTCAAATATAGATATACATTCGAAGTAGGGATATTGATCTGAAAATGAAAATTATTTTGTTGGGAGATAAATTATTCTTGTTAGTGATCTTGGCCTAGTGCCACCTGTAAAGGACATACATTTGTATGCATGTACCCTCTATTTCTTTATCTTATTTATGTATCTTACATTTATGTGCCAAATTTATGATAAAACCATGTTTAATTGTATATGTTTAAGAATTGTTAATGATATATACAAATAAAACTTACAGAAAAAGATTATGGAATATATTTTATATTGTTGTCACTCCACAATTTTTTCCAACACATAGATGCTAACAAATATTAAACATGAAAAATTCTACATATAAAGACTAGGAAATCCTTATAAAATGAATAGACAACTCATTCCTTCCTAGCGAACATGAAATGTTCAATGAATCCATACATCTATATGAAAAAAATTCTTTGGTCAACATGCACAATAAGAAAATGCTAAAATCAATGTCTATGCTAATTGCTCGTAATGTGTCCATGTATACTAGGGTAAAGTCTTAAAGTCTTATATGATGGTGATGATAATCATTTGGATGGTGAGGTGTTGCTCTATGTCATACAACGGGTGATGTTAAAGTTTAATTTGTGGGTTGAAGTTGGATTGGTTAATGGATTTCTTAGTTGTGTAAATAACATAATGTATATCTATGGTTCTAGACCCCACTTGAAATATTTTGTGTATGTTCATTAAGTTTGATAACTATATAAGATTATCATGTGATATAAGGTGTACAAAATTTGTGTCAATACTTTTTGTTATAATTAGAAATCGAACACAAGTTTTACCTAAAATAGCATGGCCTCTAATGATACATAATTCTTAAGAGTTTAACTTTAAAAAGGACAACAATATATATGGGTGACAGAGAGAGTGGGATTGACATTCACTTCAATCTCAAGAGTTAAGTCTATTAACTTGTGGAGAATATTTTTGCAATTTTATTTGATCACTATTCATAGATAAAGATTACAACGTATGTGATAGATGGGAAAAATAAAGAACTGTGTTTGCAATCCCTCTCTTTATCTTGAACATGTCAGATTCATCATTTATCCGTGTATTTTATATCTAAAATTCAATATATATTTGATGCAAATATTACAGATTTTTTTGTGTTAATTGTAGATCTTTACTTTCGATAATTTAAAAGTTGTCACCGATTGAACCATGTGTACCATGCCCTCAATATATAATTTTGTGATGTGTGATGATAACCTCAACAACACCATATTATTCATGAGTGCAATTTTAATACATTTTTCTTTACATATTTTATATATGTTGATACACTTCTAACACACCTAAAATGTGAATTGCAGATGTTATTCAACATCTCCCTCCAACATTGTTAATATGTGAGTTCTTACATATAATCATAATACATATTCAATTAAAATATTTAATTCTTTATATACATATTTGTTTATTTGGCAGTTATGACTAGACTGTATTCATTATACTTAATAACCTTCCAATTTGGGATTCTTGTGTTCTTATCTTGTACTAAGTAAATATTACATATGAGTTAGAAGTTTATAACAAATGTATGTCAAGTATATTAACATATAAAATTGCATAGGTTATGTATCTCGTTGAATCAGTTTTGATCACCTTTTTTATTAAATAAAAAAATAGAGATAACCATCACATAGAATGGAAATAATTAAGATTTTGATTGAAGATTTTTTGGAATATTGTGTGAATTTTTCTTACTCTACGTTTCGGATCAACACTTATAATCTATTATCAAGAGAAATAATCTATTATCAAGAGAAAGTAAGAAATATGTACTAACAACAATTTAATACTATTAAACTATTTTAAACAGGGTAAATCAGTTCACCTCTTGTACAAAAAATAATCTTGTTATAAGCTTTCATTCGTCCAGTAAAAAGTGGACTCATAACTTGGAGATTAGGGATAATAGGACCACTAAGACAACCATTGAAATTTTTTTTCAACGAATGCCCTTGGTTTCCTTATTTAATATAATTTTGCCCTCTTATTTGCAAATATTTCTTATATTTTATTGATAATCGATCATGGATGTTAATCCAAAACATTGAACAGAAAAAACTCACAGAGAATATTCTAAAATACCTTCAATCAATTTTTGATGGACTATGAAAACATCAAATCTATTAACAGATATCTTATTATCCCCATAAATAAATACTATTTATCATATAATATCTAATACAATAAAGTATACATACATAAGTGGTCATTTTATGATAGAGAACATATTTTATGGGAACAGAAATTCCTGTCAGTCCGCACCAGTAAAAAGCTTGATAACCACCAAAACCAATCAACACTGAATCTCGAAGTAGCACTAAAATACATCATTAAAATCCAATATTAACTAAGTATTGAACGTTTCCCTGTACAAATCAGATGCAGATATTAACCAGACAAACATGCTTTTGTTTGTTATTTGCTCGAATTCGTCTGCTAGTAGAAACAAAACCTATAAGTGCATCCGAACAGTGGTTAGGCACCATCATTTATAGAGCTATTAGCCTGGCTATATAACTAGACCAGTAGACCTTTACATGAGGGTGCCTATCAGCAGTTCAAGTGCTGTTCCTAGTTTTTAATACTAGGTACAATTAAATTAATGGGAGAGTCTAAATGCTAAGGCACCATGATTTATCACTGTGAAAATCCGAATTTGTCAATTACAGCGAAAATCTTTTACCACATGTATAAACAAACAAATATATACTTATGAATCGCCTGAATGCCATGAGTGACAGATCAACCGCCAATACTAATGAAGTATGGGTGAATGGAAATTCATTCAAATGGAATTTAGAGAAATTAAAATATGCATTGTATTTCCTTAATCAGTCCACTAACAGACAATACAGACATATATATATATATATATATATATATATATATATATATATATATACACACACACGCGCGGTATTTTTAGTTCTCAGTGGCTGTCAAACAATAATTGTTTAAGAGCGGATGGCTTTGACCTATCAATTTAGTATACCCTACAGGCGTTCCATTCCTCTTCCTCTTCCTCTGCAATCTGATAAGACGATGTAAACAACACGGCAAGAAAAATATCCAGGTTCAAACCTTATCAAAGTTGTATTAAAAAAACAGTTAAAACGAGGCAAGAGATAGAATGGTGAATTAAAAATAGCCTACCCTTTACGCCACCTGTGCAATCCAATCCATGATGTTAGCCACAGCGATTTCAGAATCTTTAAGCAGCATCAGTCTGTTGGTCAAGTTTTTTCTCTTGGTAGCGACCACTGGGCTTTCTTCCATAATTCTATCCATGGCACCGAAATTGGGACCTCCCGCATTTTTTAGAATCTGGGTCTCAAGCTCGCTGCCCACTAATTTCCTGCAAACATATTGGAGGTGCAGAGGAATTCCATCTCCCATCCTCAGAGTTACCACTTTCCAATACGCCGCAATGCTCATCTGCATTTCATACGCCTCTTTCACACTCTCAGTCGGCATTTCCATAATGTCGCCCACTTCCAGTTCTCCAAATCCGTCTACCACCACTGTTTTTTTATCTATATCGAAACCAGAGCCCTGACCTAATTGCCCATGATTACCCCTTTTACAGTGTTGGACGAGCAGGTCCGGTCTTTCCATAAACTGGGCTTTAGATTGAAGGAGCCTGCCATACGTTTCCATGTAAGGAGGGCTGAGAGTGAAATCTATGCCTTTCTCCATGTCTATCATTTGATTCACATGTTGTATGCATTCGTCCTTCTTATCCAAGACCAGGCCCTGCACGGCTCTTCGAACACGCGACTGCAGTTGCGGATAGCAGTGACAATGGTGGTCAATAACTCGATGAATCACATATTCCAGGTAGTCCCAAACGGTGGATGCAAGCCTCAGGCTCTTCTCAGAAACTTCTTCCACCATTTGCTGCAAGAGGTAGAGGAACACAGCACGCGGAAGAAAATTAGGCAGGCCAACGCCCTTGGCCTCCTCCAACATCTGGATCTCCTTGGACAGAAACTTGGCCCCCACCAACGAGCCGCTCTGAGAGAGGTCTTTGTAAAACGTGTCGAACATCTCCCGGAGTCGAGCAGTGCAGTGCATTTTTGGCTCCTCGGCAAACTGTTGAAACTCCCCCAGAATTACGATATTTTTCAGCGACTCTTTCACCTCGTTCACCAGCTTCACGAACGCCACGTCGGCCTCCCCGGGGTTGCATACGTGCTGAGGGAGGCTTCTGAGCTCAGTTTGCCGCTTTCCGAGCATGGAATCGATTTTGTGGACGATGCCAGGAAGAGAGGTGTTGATGCTCATGGCCTGGATTTGCATCAGCTTCTTCGCCAGCACGGGGATTCCCACCATGGATTTGTCGATCTTCTTCAGCAGCGGATGGAAGTCGAAGAGCTGCTGTTCTTTCTCGCGCGCCTCCGCGATCGTTTCGTCATTAATGCAGTTGCGAACGCAGACGTAGCCGAGCAGTGGTTAAATTTGACGGTCACCCTTACCCCTCCCCCCCCAAAAAAAAAAAAAAAAATTGCGACGGTTTTAAAATTAATGTCACTTTGCACGTTACGTTCATTTCTTATTTTTGACTTTCATAATTTTTATATAAAAACGAGTTAAATCTTGTTGTTATTGCTCATATTGCAAGGAAAGAATGTTCACTATGGTTACACACATTGCCTCAAAGGATGTTATGTCATGGAAGGGGATTGGGCACCTATTTTTAATATGAAGTTGGTCCAATGGAGTTGTAACAATGTGTAGAATAAAATGAATATTTTCTATTAAAATAAGACCCTTAAATTTTCATTTCAGCAAAAAAAATCTATAAATTAGTGAGGGCTGAAAATTTCCTTCAATAATTTAAGATTTAAGTGTGAACGATTTTTTTCAAGATTTTAAAACTAGTAAAAATATAAATCACTTATTTACAAATAATTTCCAAAATACACCCCTTAAAATTTCTCAACATAATAAATAAATAAAAACCCATGAAATTTTTATCATAAAAAAACTACTAAATTTTCTTAACACTATCAGGGAAAAAACATATAAAAAAATTAAACTCGCTCCACCCATAACAAAATAGTCTATTAAATTTAATATATAGTACTTGAATATGAACTCCAATGCCTTCCAAGGCTATTGCAATTCCAATCTTGTAAGGATCTTTTGCATCAACGTATCCTCTGCCAAGATCTCCTTCAGAGACCAGGTTTCTGAAATTGCATTCTAACATTTTTTCATGCTCAATATGCTCCATGAAAAAATCACGGAAGCAGAGCTTTGCATCTTGCAATGTAAAATACACCATTTGCAGCACTGCTATGCTGGGTTCAAAGCAAGCACGACCCTTTTCTGAATATAAAAAGTAGTATCCCAATGGTTTACAAGTGCTTTGCCTTATCCTTAGATGTGTAGTAATTTATTGCACGTTGGATATGGTACAAAACATCCCTTAAAAAATTGCAGAGCTAATTATTTGAAAGAGGGAAATGATTAGAGTTATGGTCATTGTGAGCTTCCATAGATGAGTAGATAAAAGGGAGTAGGGCTTTCAATGGTTGATGAGTTAATTGGATGGGTTCATGCAGAACCCTAGGAAAAATGTCATGCATAGACATTACATGACAGAATTGGCTACACCATTTTCCCCTACCAAATTCCTGTGCAAGCCTTTGGTCTCTGACTAGATGACAACTGAATGTTAGAAAAAATGGAAGCTTTTGGTTTTTCTTAGTCTTATTTTTGTTCACAATGGTATTGGTGATCATCCAAAGTGTTGTCCACCTAAACCGTGGCCTATGAAACTATGGCTTGCTCATTCCTTCGACTCCATTCTACCTACAATTAGTATGGCCAACAAAAGAATCTAAATGTAAAAACCATTGAAATTTTTATAAGGGGGTCTATTTCATACACATAAATTGGGATATTTACCTTTCAATCAAAATTACGGTTTATAAGAACAAGATTGTTGCTGACTATCTTACAAAATAGTTCTCTACAAAAAAATTTAGATTTTTTACAGTCTATCCAAATCATTCTATATGATCTTGGAATCATTCCAATTTCTCTGATAGCGCCTTAACTTTCCCACTACAGCTCGGCTCCATGTTCTTGAAGGACAAAAATGACTTCTTCCATTCGCAAGACTCACTCCATGGCTCAAGCAACCCGTAGTGAATGACAACAAAAGCGGTTAAATTTTAATCATCTTGTAAACATGACCCTGTTGTCACGATTTGGGCACTGGCAGCTTAATCAACCAAATGGCAATCGCAATGGCACCCTGTGGTAGATCCATTGATTTGCACCCAGATGCATTGCAAACTATAATCTCGATTTCCCATACTTCTTTGCTAATGTTATTTGATCCTCAATGCCTCATCTTCACTCCGCTTCAACCTCTCTAACTCCTAGTCCTAGAGTCCTGACTAAATTGAGTCTTTGTCGTCGCATCGTGATTTACCAATGGGAAATCTGGGGAATGGGGATTGTGGTCAATGTTGTGGACCATCTGGTAAACTGGTACTCTGGACTCTAGTCCAAAAACAATGCATTATAAATTATAATTTACAAGCTTACAACTGTGCTTGCACCGCACGACAATGACATTATGTATATGTTTCCACTTTTCATAGTAATTCCACTTCCCCTTGTCTACGTACCAACATGGGTTCGAAATCATATGATAATGTTGTCTTTAGGCTTCAAGGGGTAGGGTTCATATGGTATGATCTCATATTTTATTTTATTTTGCTTCTGAATCCAGAGTCCGGACACTATCACATTGACACAAGTTGCAATGCATTTATTGATGTGTTTCGACGGTTTGGTCATGGGAAACTACGACTGTGAGTCGTGACTCGTGACATGTCCCGCTCCCACACTCCAACCTCAAAGTCCTATTAATAATTTTGAAACGGTCAAATTTTTATTGTGAACGTCAATATGACATGTTATATAATTTTCTGCCCATCCCCTCATACGGTTAAAAATATAATGCAACCGTATTTTATGGGTAAAAACCTCAAAAACGTTGAAACGGCTGCCAAATTTAACCCCCGTAGCCGAGGCCGATATTGACGGCGTCGACCGTCACTTTCTCGTGAAGGCCTTCGGGTGCCCTGTCGGACTTTGTGACCACGGCCAGCGTCCGCTCGCCACGCTCGTCCACCTTCTGCGACATTCGAATGGACTCGCAGGTGGGGAAATCCACAGTAGCCGCCAAAACATTCAGAATGATGCTCTCCTTCGGAGTGATGTAATGCATTATGATTTCCAAGACTTGCTCGTAAATGTCGGCCGGCTGCCCTGGCACTGCAACTCTGGTGATGCCGGGCAAGTCCACCATTGTCAAATCGGGAGAACCCACTTTTGTGATATGGAGCGTAATCGGGGAGTAACTTATTCCTTTCCCTTCCCCTGCGATTGCTTGTGTGGCAGCATCGATACTGCTGGTAATGTCACGTTCTTGTATCACGGCCTCCTTACCGTTGAATTCGATGGAGATTTTGGCCTCGGATTTGTCAGCGCAGCTCTGGAGTCTCACGACGAGGGGGACGCGCGTGCAGATGCCTTGGCCTTTGGGAAGCTTGATGCCTGCCAGAGACTCCAAAACGCTGGACTTGCCGCTGGATTGGTCGCCCACCACCACAATGCTGGGGAGTGGGATTCCTTCTTTCATCACGTCCAAGTTGCGCAGCTTGTCCACCGCGTCCAGCAGCGGCCTGATTTGCTGCTGGTACGAAATTGTCAAGCTCGACTCCCCTGCGCTTTCTTCCTCCGCCGCCGCCTCCTCTTTCACATCCTCCTCCTTCGCCATGAGCATCGACATCTTCAGCCTTTCACTCAAACAACTCGGTGATATGCGCATGCGCGGGGTATGTGCAGAAATTACACAAATTTTACCGAAGATTTGGTTTACTGAGTTGTAATGGCGAGGGATGGTGGGGGAGTTTGTTCCGCGTAGAACATTAAAGAAAGATTGTCGATCGACATTCAGTCCCAGCACCGAATTTATCTCTTTACTTCCAACATGGGTAACATTACGAGGTATCAAACGTCACATCATATGTCCTTTAATTTTCGGCATCTTTAATTAAAAGAGGGTGGTAGTGCTAGTGGTAGTGGTAGTGGTAGTGGTAGTGGAATTTGGCGTAGAATATTAAAAAATGATGGTCGATCAACATTTAAAAAAGATGGTTGATCGACATTCAGTGTCAATACCGAATTTATAATTTCCAACATGGGTAACATTAGGAGGTATCAAACATCACATCATATGTTTTTTGTTAGATTTATATTTCCCTAAATTTTGGGCAACTTTAATTAAAAGGTGGTGGTAGTGGCAACTTTAATTAAAAGAGGGTGGTAGTGGCAACTTTAATTAGATTTATATTCCCCCAAATTTTAGAACATTAAAGAAAGATGGTGCGATGAAGGTTACACCCTTAAATAGAATATGAAATACACTTTCAATTAACATGCTTATTATAGCGATGATTGCAACCATACTTTACTCTGTTATAAATAAATCAATTACACGTAATTAAATATTTAAAATGCATCTATAATAATAATGATGTCAAATTAATAGATATATTAATAATATTTTAATTAAGAGAAATAAAAATAGTATATTTTATATATAATATTATAAAAAATATTTTGAAGAAATAAAAATTTAGACATGTATAATTAAAAATTATCATAATTATAAATAGTTAGTTGAAATACAAGATTTAAAAATAAAAATTGTATGAGTAGCGAGGTCTTGTTCCAATATATACCCCAAGTATGTACATGATATGGATCATAATCACATTATAGAAATATAAATATAATGGATTCATGCTAAAGATCATGACGACATAACTAGTGTAAGCATGATGATCATATCAAATGTTGTGGATAATAATCTAGGCACATAAACAAGGTAAACATAATAAGGAACATAGAAGGCACATATTTAGGGGTGTGAATATGATTGGAAACATGATAGACACCTTACATATGTGAACACAATAAAAAACATAGAAGGCACGCCATGCACTGAAAAAACATCAGTCATTATGACAAATCTTATAAAAAACATATTAGACAATAGGAAACACGTCAAGCATATGACAAGGAACGTAAAAAGCAAGTTAGGCACAAGGAAACACATCATGCATATAAGCATAATAGAGGACACATTAGGAACATTAACAACATGATGGCTTAAAGTAACCCTAATGTTATCCATACAAAGGGAATGAAGTAACAAACACGATGAATAAAGAGGGAATTTATTAGTAATATTTCCTCGATAATAATCATTACAACTCTGAAATGGATTGCTAATATTAGGTCATTTCACAAAAACTACATCAGAGTTTGTGAAAGGAGCCACCAAAACCCTTGGATCTACAGTGACCTCTTTTACGACCTCATGCCAAGTCTTATTCATATTCAAACCCTTCATATGTCCACCACCATCTCCTTTGCATTGTTGATCCAAGCCTTTTCCTTTCCATAATGCCCTCAATTCACCTTTCTCTCTATGTGTGTACGCTTTTGACTTATTTCAACTCACCATTGATAGAAATAGTCCCTTATTTATCCCATCTTAGTAAGTGTAAACACCTAATTTCTTTACATGAGTAGTTATTTTCTATGGCATTGGTGTAATTATGTGATTTTGGATCATTGTTTAGATTAAGCTTCTATTGGTAGTTTTTCTTGTCTTTCTTCTTCTCTCACTTTTTTCTACTTCTTTTTTTTTCAAGCTTCCCTATGTTATTTTTTTTTCTCTCTCCTATTTTTTTCTCTAGACCTCTCTAATATTTTCCTTCCATGTCTCTACTTTTGTTTTCTATCTTATATGTTTTGACCAGGATCAATCTATTTGATCTTGGTCTAATCATGATTGAGTCATTCGATCTTGGTCTGTCTAACATTGATATATTGATCCTAGTCTTTTTTATTTTTTTGGAATCTTTTCACATTATTTCTTTTTTTCAATGTATTTTCCTCTTTTCTCATATTTTTTTAGGCTATTATATGTTGGGTTTGTGATGCAGGGGCATCTTCAATTGTCTCCATCTTGGGTTGTTTTAGTTAGTAGCAGTCACTTATAATATGTTTGTCATGATTAGTATTCGTAAAGGTCTATAAAATTTGAATTATTGTTCAAAAGGCATTTTCCCACCAAAATTGGAATGATTTTTGAATAATAATTCAAATTCTATTGACCTCTATGACTCCTAATCATGACAAACACATTCTAAGTGACCGCTACTAACCAAAAAAACCCAAGATGAAGAAAATTGAAGATGCCCTTGCATCAATTTATGTGCCAATAGGGTTGTAATTCAAATTTAAGAATTTTATAAGTACATAACTGCATTGATGCAAATAGATAAAAGAGATCATGGATTAAGGAGCTATTACATTATGCTTTTATTACTATTTTCCATCTATTAAAATGCATGCAGCCCTTGTACCAAAATCTAAATTTAAGTAGTGAAAGAGAATGTAGAATCCATCAATTGCTACATCTCATTGATAAGGACAAGAGTAGAGATATTCATATTATAATGGACTACATGGTTGATGATTAAAGCCATCTAATAATAGGGGTATAACTAAGGTAAGTCCATTATAAATATACCCATTTTATGTTTTTTAAGGTTTATTGGAGTGGAATAGGGTTTGGGAGAATGAAAATAAATTTAAGAAGATTTTCAACTCAATTCAACAATCTGAGATAGGTTTTTAATCAATAGTAACAAATGAAAGCCCTCATGAATTTTCAAGAGAATATGACATCATTTGTGAGGATTTAAATTAATGATAACATCAAACCTTAGCTTACCAAGATTGACCCAATAATCAAAATTGAGTGGTTCAATATTTGTTATTTTTCTACACTTATATAATTGAAACATTTTTTTGGGTTTGCTCTAGGACAACTTGTAGAAATTTTTCCACATGCTTTCCATATTTGATAGTCTACTCATAAGTCAAAATATATCTATTTATATCTAAAGGTATTCTTTTGGAGTTTCAAACATTTAATTAAAATTAATTCCCATGAAGTTTAGATTATTTTCCAATTCTATAGTGTTATATTTATGTGAATTGCACCCTAACTTTGATGTTTAGAGTAGTGTCCTTGACCTATAACCACTTTTTATAAAAAAAATTGGTGAATCCATATTATCTTTCTCTCAATCTTGATGGCCTCTAGTGTTATATTGTGTTTATAATCATTTAGGGTCTATGATATGATCTCTTCCTAGGATTTCCATAAACCACTCCTTTGTTGAGCCTTCTCATTAGGGTTATCATTGATTATCATTGTTATTAGGGTGTGTTAAACCATGTTCACTTCTATAAGCCCTAGTTATCCCTCCTATTGTAGATCTTGTATATTATTGTATTCCTTAGATTTTATTATGGGTAGGTGTGATTCATTCATTACATGTTCCTCTATGGTGGTATTTAAATGGGATGTTCCTAGATTTGGTATGATTTTATGTATGCTGATATGGTTATAATATTTTTTTATCAATGAATGTTTCTTTTCTTGAATATATTATATAATATTATCATATGGTTTGAAAAATAACAAGGTTATATGTAATATTGATGCTTTATGTGTTGATAACCTTGAAATTGATAGATGTGATTTAGTATCCTTTAGAGATATATCTTGTTTGGCGCATTGTATGATGGTTTATTATGAGGTAGATAATATAATAATTTAGAGTGTTAGGGTGTGCAAGTCCCCTTTGTCCTTTCTTAACTATAAAGTGGGGTTAACCAAAAAAACCATTCTAAAATTCCTCAAGCCCTAAGGTTTATATCCAAAGCCTCTAAGGAGTATGATATTATAGATCAATTAAATAAAAATCATGCCAATATATCTATCCTATAATAGCTTAAAATTTATAATGTTTACCAATGTATAATCTATAAGGGTTTATAAGACACTTTTTCCAAGTAGCACCAACCTTATGAGTTTACTTTCATTGGTATTTTTAATGGATAGTGATAACCTTAGAACATTTTATCATGATTATTTCATTCGATAGACATCATGCATCAACATTTACCCTTAAAAATTCATGTTTCTAACAACATTAAATGGATTAATTAAAATGGTCCTCATCGATAATGGTTCTTGTTTAAACATTTGTAGTGAGTCCTTTTTTAGTACACTTAGAATCAGAATACATGTCCTTGAAAACTCCAATATGATTATTAAAGGCTTTGAAAACTTATGAAATGCTCTTGGAGTAGTTATGCTAAAGATATCTCTTGGACCATAAACCATAGCTATGGAATTTCAAGTAATATTTAAAGATGCAAGCTATAATATTTTACTTTGGATACCATAGATTCATACTGTCCATGTTATTTTGTCCATGTCATATAAATGTTCAAATTTTATACACAAGGAAATTATATATACATGTGCTACAAATGATGCATCATTCCATTTTTTTTAATGATAGAGCCCAATGATATATATCAGGTTTTAAGCATATAGTGGGATACAGGTGATCTACATAATCAAAATATAAGGTTCAGACCATAAAATAAACATTTAGGCATAGTGAGATAGAGACTGTGAGCCTTTCAATAGTAGGAAAGGTAATAATTGAAGGGTAGATCATTGAGTGATATTTTTCAAGTGTGCAAGACTAGTGTAACATGTAAAATCCAAATTTAATTATCTACACTTATATGGTTTTATGATCTTCCCTTAAATTAGTAAAGGCTTTCAATCCTTTGGCAAATCAAAATTTAACACACTTTTCTATCAACATTGGGGAAAATCTATCATATGCTCAAATTACACAGCTCAAATAAGGGTCCAATGAAACAATCGATGAATACTTTCTAAGATACAATACTATACTATAAAAAATAACAAATCAAATGTCTGATATTCAGCTCTAAGATATCTTCACTTGATTTTTTCTATCTCCACTCCAAGAATCAATTATGTTTGATAATTTCAAATATTTTGATGAGTTATACCATACAGTCAAAGAGCATGAAGTCAAATTGCTTACTTTGAACAAGCCACTTCAAATGTTCCTTCTTCTTTGAATGTTAAGTTTCAAATCAAGTCAAATTAGAAGAGTAAATCTAATGAAATCATGAATGAATTTAAGATTATAGTTAATGTTATCTCACAACCAACATAAATGATTCAATTACTAGCTCCACTAAAGAGTCAATTATCAAGGCTACCATCACATCCTCATGTATTGTTACATAATTTACTTGAATGCAATTCCATCTCTCTTCCTCCACTAATATAAATAGACATGTCTAAACAACAATCTTTAATTTTTGATATAAATGCATATTTTGACTACCATCAATATATTGGACATTTCAAAAATAGATGTTTCAAGCTCAAATACAAAATTCAAGGTCTCATTGATGAGAATATTTTTGATATTGGCATACCTAATAAAGAGGCTAAGCCAAAATAAAATGACAACTCAAATATCAAAATATTCAAAGATCATTTTCCAAATCATGAAGCAACAAACAATCCTAATTATGAAGTACATTATGCATAAAATGATAAATTCCTCCTTATACATAAGGACATCCAATTGATAGCATCATTGATATAGTTACAAGAAACCAAGCATCACATCCTATGATTACATTTGATGACAGTGAAGTTTTTGATGATGATTGAAATAAACATGTGTTCTTTATTCAAGTATATGTTGACAAAAATTCCATACATAATTTTATAAGAATAATGTATCAAGCTAAAATTCATGCACCATAACACTCCTCCACTCTCTTTGTTATATAGAGAAAAATTTAAAATATTCTTCTACAGTTATCAAAGCATTTGATGGTCATACACAATACACTCTTGGGCATATATTAATACCTTTATAAGTGGTACCTCTCATATTCCCCAAACCATTCTTAGTTATACAAAGTATATGGGTATTTAAAATGATATTAGGACACTCTTAGATACATAATATTAGAGAAATACCTTATACACTAAATAAATGTCTCAAATATATTCATGGTAATCATGTGGTAAAAATTCTAGGAATCTAGTATGAATATCCTTTAGAACCAATGATATTTACTCCTCCTAAAATATAGTTCATTGGCACATACATTGAGAAACATGGCAATTAAATAGTCTAAAAAGCTATTAAAGATCATGATATATATAAGAAAGAACATAATTAATATATTTAATAGCATATACATAATCAATCTCTCAATCTATTTAAGAGCATATACACAATCAATGTCTCAATCTATTTATGAGCATGATATAGTTACACATGAGCATAAACAATTAGTTCCAAAGAGCATGGTACATATTCCTAAGAAGAAAGTGCCACATTGGAAAATGTATTTATATTCTAAGGCACCATAGGTTATTCATAATGCTTCATCATAGGTACAGGGAATTATGTCTTATCATATTACACATGAGGATACATGTTTGCATGGGTATATGAGCAATGATTCAGATGGTTATATTATAACATATGATTCATATTTAGATTCAGAACCATCGATAGTTGGAATTTCATCTTCACGTGAAGTTACTCATTAACATCATTCAATGGGTTATGCATACATTCCTCCCACTATAGAAATAATTGGTTAAGAACTTGTTTTTTCCTTTCTACATAACTTCTTTGCTTTTACCTCATTGCTAATTATCTTATCCATCGTCCAAGTATTCTTATAGACCTTGGATTTATCTTCACTTTGGGAAATTTCCTTCTTCATTTTCAACCCAATTCAAAAAATCCAAGACAACTATATTATAATAATTTCAATGCACATTCTTTATAGTAGTCCACTTTCTTACTATATGGCATATCTACCATGTTATGACTTCATTTGCACTTACATGATCACATCTATCTACTCCTACATTCTCCATGAGCACACATAATTTTTGTCCATTGGGGGCATGAACATTATTATCTATATCAATCATTTTTGCTACATTGATATGACTCTTTTACACATACATTGGGGGTGTATTACTTGTATTTCTTCTTTCCACACTATGTTTTATCACCATGTTGCAGTTTGTTTGAATCCCTCTCATTTATTCTATTTTATAAGCCTTAATTTTTAGTAATTTATAAAAAAATTAATTTTAAATATTTTAAAATATCAAATTTTTATAATATGAAAAAAAATTCAAAAAAAATCATATATTTCAAAAATATAAAAAATACAAATATTTTCAAAAATTCAAAATCAGGACCTCAAAAGTATTTTCAAATGTTTCTAACTTAATTATTTATTTATGTTATTTATTTCATGTTAAATTTATTGCATACTCATTTATTTTAAAATATAAATTACTTTTCATGAGGTATGTGAGTGTGATACAAGACATACTATTACATGGTTTTCGATGTCAGTCTTTCATTTTTACATATAAGCCTTGCTAAGTTAGGGCCATTTATTCATTCTTCATGAATAATTAAATAGGTTATATCTATTTACAACCTTTATAACATGTTGAGCTATATATAATAAATTTTTGTTTCTAATCACTCATACTTTACATTGTGTTACATTGATATGATATTTGCTAACATTGACATTGATACATATGGTTGATGTAAACTAGCCTCATTTTTTTATGCATCTTTTCAAAATTATTAATTTACTACATGATACATTAGGACTTATTTGCTTATTTTGTGTGGCCCTTGACCTTGTGTGTGAAACATGTACATGTTCTTACTTCTATAGCATCTTCATGCTATTTGCTTATGGCCCTTGGCCTTGCTTATTTGTGCGGAATTCATATGTTCCTTGTATGTGTCCTTTGGGCCTTATATATAAAATTCTATGAAAATTGTGTGACATTAAATGACTTTACTTGTATGCTCATTTCTTGTTACTATGATGTAGTGGTTCATATCATGCATTGATTCTATGTTATACTTTTACGCTTGTGTTATAATACATGACATGCACATGTTACTTATGTATTTCAATGCTATGTCTATCTAACACATGTTTTCATATGAAATTTAATTCTATATTCAATACTCTAATATAATACATTTTAAATTTTCACATACTACTACATGATTATATATTTCACATATTATACAATTCTCTTTTGAGATTAGTGACTTGCAGGCTATGCATCTCATCTCAAAAGAGGGACATAACAATGGGTGTAGATACCCATATTTGGTACAAACACAATTTATATCATGTTGATATATCCCTTTGTATGCATAAACATCTTGACCAATAATTATACCTAGTGGTGTGCTATTTTGTGGACCTCTTTAGTTCCACTCTATTTTGCTTGCTTTTACCTGCCCCTTAGACCTATATGTTGTTATTACATCTTTTATCCAGCATGATCCAAGGATCCTTGCTTGTTATTCTATCATTTATGTGTTTTTATCCCCTAGACACATATGTCTATGATGGGCAATTGCATCAACACTAGTGTCCAACCATGATGTAAATGTCCAGAACTATTTTTATTTATCATTTTCTATATCTTTCACTTTTATGACCATTTGTTAATCCCTTTTGTTCATTCCATTGTTGTATATTCATGCAACATTAGGTCCTAATTTTAAATTAAGAGATCCCTATATATACAAAGGTCATATTATTATCGCACCACCAATAAATTTGATCAAACAAGTTCTAATTAGAAAATATATTACATTATCAGCTATCAAATTACACTATAGTACTGAATTAAATATCTAAAACACTCAAAAGATCACCATATTCTTGCATTATTTATACTAAGGGTTATTATAGGATAAATAACATATAGTTTCATAATTATAATTAAACACACATGATTAGGAGGGAGAACTACATGTGATTCTGAGGCCCTCTTTGGAGTATTGGCTATGTATGTAGCACTTATCAATAATCAGGTTTGCTAGGGTTAGATTGACTCACGTGCTAACTCCTTTTTATCAAGTTATAAGAGGTCCAATGAAAAGGAACTAGTGTTTTATTCATTAGATGGATATCACACATAGGTGGATGTAATTTGAGGCATTTGAGAGTTATACATGTCATAATGTAGGTATGGTATAAATTTGGTTCCATTTCTATGTGTAATTTAAACTAGACACCTGCATTAGAGGTAGACACCTACTTCATGCAACTATCCCTATTTGACGTAAACATGTGGTGAAAAATAAAAATAAAAACACAAAATGAACAAGACCCAAACTTCTAATACAATCCTATGATGATTCCTGATCATTGTCATGCCTTAGAACAAAATATCAAAAAAGATGTGTTCTCTTTTATCCCTTAGTTACTTTATACTTATTGTATTTATTTTATATGTGTAAGTAGGTAAATTGTCTTAAATTTAATGTATATTATTGAATCCTGAATATCAATTTATATATAAATAGATTTTATTTCTTGTGTGTTATCTTGTGAACTCCAAAAAACATAAAACATTTGTGAACGTATCCTCTATTTATTAAGCCAAAACCCTAGAAACACTATTTTGAATAGTTGGACTTGTAACCACTTAAGTAGACTGGACAAAATTTCAAACCAAGAATAAGTCTTCTATATTCCAAATAAATTTGACTAAGTATGCAAAATATTATGGACTTACTAATAGTCCAAATTTTAAAAAACTAACATAAATAAATTGGAATTTATCAACAATTGGTTAGACTTATTACAAATAAATTGAATCTATTTAATGTATTTATAATAAGTCCAAATTATTTCCAACCAAGGCATTTTTTTTGAATAATTTAAAATAATATGGACTTAGTAATAGTCCAAATTTTGAAAAACTATCAAAAATATATTGGATTTTATCAAAAATTAGTTGGACTTATTACAAATAAACCACATCTATCTAATGTATTTGTAATAAATCCAAATTATTTCCAACCAATGATTTTTCTTCCTCTCATAACTTGTAATTATATACTTGGATTTTTCCTTAAATTCAAATAACTTTGTGAGCAATTCCACTTTCTTTCCACTATATTTGTAGGATTTTAGGCCCTGAGATAACATTCTAGTAGCTCATAGCTCATGTAATGGCCTCCTCAAAAACTACAATTTGCATTCCTTAGAAACTATGGCATATTAGTAGCTTGAGCAATGGCCAGTCCTAAAAAACTATGACATACCAATAGCTCAAATAGTTTGGACTTATAACCACTTAAGTGGATTGAAGATAATTTCAAACCAAGAATAAGTTTTCTACATTACAAATAAATTGGATTGAGTATGCAAAATATTATGGACTTATTAGTTTTCCAAATTAAAATAATATGGACTTATTAGTAGTACAAATTTTTTTAAACTGTCAAAAATAAATTGGAATTTATCAACAATTGGTTGGACTTATTACAAATAAATGGTATCTATCTAATGTATTTGTAATAACTCCAAATTATTTCCAACCAAGACATTTTTTTTAAATAATTTAAAATAATATGGAGTTATTAGTAGTCCAATTTCTGAAAAACTATCAAAAATAAATTAGATTTTTTTAAGAATTAGTTGGACTTATTACAAATAAACTACATCTATCTAACATATTTGTAATAAGTCTAAATTATTTTCAATCGAGGCTTTTTCTTCTTCTCATAACCCATAATTATTTGCTTGAATTTTTCCTTAGATTCAAAGAACTTTATGAGAAATTCCACTTTTTTGCCATTATATTTTTAGGATTTTAGGCCTTTAGATGACATACCATTAGCTCACACAATGACCTCCTCGGAAACTACAATGTGCATTCTTCTAATTTTCACGTTATTATCATCCCAAGCATTACAAAATTACACAGACAAGTTAGAGTCATGTCTTTCAATCTTCTCCATGAATTGACTCAGGCCACCTTTCTTTAAAATATCCCAAATAGCTAGATTAGTATTTTTTATCTCATCATAAGACCGTGCTTCTATCTTTCCCGCACTCATGTTGAAAATAATGCCAATTATGAAACCAAAAATTGGAACCAGAGAAATCCTATAAGAACAAGGAGGACCAAATTACAAATAGATAAAGAACTCCACTTTTACCCCTAAGAAAATTCCTTGATATATCATAAATTTGTAATCATGAAGGGTTGAAAATATCTAGTTATGAAAAGTTGTCTTCTCATGAAGTGCATTGATTAGAAAGATGTGCCAAAAAATAATGAATAAATTGAAATATGTTGTTTCATAAAGGATGATAAAAACCCCAAGGAAATTATGACCTTATTATTAAATGTGTCACCACATCATTAACCATGGGAGATAATAAAAAAAGGTTTAAAAAGGAGGAAAGGTTAGGTTGTAATCATGACATAGTTAAACGCAAAACCAAAGAATAGAAATATCTGGGTCCCTCCTTTCCAACTAGAGCTGACATGTCACCATAATGATTGAATCCTAAATTACATTACACTTCCTAACTCTCTGAGCACTAGAGAATTCTAAAAAAAATTGACCATTACATAGTAGGAAGTTTTTATCTAAGTAGTGTCAAAACATAGTAGGAAGTTTTTCAATTTTTATATTGTAATATATTTTATCAATTTAGATAGTTGCATGTCAGAAATAGATAGAAGCACAAGATCTATTTATGGTAATTTTAATAAATAATCGACAATACGATGGATAATTTCAAGTAATAAATGGAGGATAAATACATGAAAATCATTTGTGGTACTCAAAAGTAATTGAGAATAATAATTGTAATCGATAGTTATAAGCTATCAAATTCTTGAAAATTTTCTTATTAAATGAAAGTAAACATAAATGTAATTTATAATATCTGGAATAATATTTTTAAAAATAATTAACCAATCATTGCACCATAAAAAAATATTTAGTATTAATTATTATTTTATTTTATTTTTTAACCATGTTGAGATTATAATATCATTTCTACAAAAAATAGGACACAAAGATATACCAACAAGATAATCAACTATTACTATATGAAGTTTAGTAATAATAATGTATATAATTATAAATATTTATATACATTTGATCAATATATTCATGGATCCATCATAGTTTAGAGAAGGATATTTTTTAGTAATATGACTATGATCTTTTATATATGAATAATAAAAATGAATGAATCATTGAAATGAGCATGCAAGCTATGAATCTAATAAAACATTCTACATGCCAAAAAGATGCAAAAAACCATTCATACTTATAATTCCAAATTTAAAAAAACACCATTTCAAATATCCAATGTCATAAAAGAAAAAAATGGCTGACAATCCTTTATCATTATTTTTGAAAGTGCCTAATTTGACAATGCATTCAAATAGTTTGTTACAATGCCTTTCAAAAAATTAGTGAGAACAAGTGTTTAAACTCTCCATGTTTTGTTTAGTTTCCAAGTTTAGATTATATTATCTATAAGAATGGATGATAAAGAGGTGTTTATTGGGTTTGGCTTCCATTTCTTGTCCAAACACCCTGAATAAATTTGTGTTTCTTTTGCATCATTTTTACCTGCATAACTTAAGATGAAATAAGTTATTTTGACACTCTATTCTATATCTCCATTTATTTTTAGTATCTCAATATTGCTTTCCACTCTAGAAACCCATATTATGTAGTTCACTCATGTAGAATCATCAAGTTTGACAAACATCATGTCTCCTTTATGCACATCTTGAACTAGATCAAATGAAATTTTTGGTCTTTTGCTTCTTGGACCAACATATGTATCTGTGGATGCCACTCCAAATTCAATGGCCCTATCATGAACCATTTTATGCATATCTCTATGTAGTGGTATTTTGTGGTGAGTTCTAGGACATAAATCTCCTGTATATTCAAATTCATAATAGAACATGTCTTCTTTCATTATGGCATGGATAGTTTAGAAGTCATATGATATATCATTCTAATTATTATTTTTTAGTCAAATCAAATTCATTAAATTTTTTTACATACTTGATCAACTTATTTTTAATTTATTTTTCACTCTTTTTTCTACTTCTATTTGAGTCTTTTACAACAATGGATTCTTGTGATTTTTCTCTAATTTTCAAGTCTTTGAAAAATATTGTCATAAAATTACCCTATAGAATATTTGCCTCATAATTTTCTTTTCTTCCCCATAATTTAATCATGGGGGACCAATCTCTATATTTTATAGAGTTTTTACAATGCATAATGGGTTGACCTTTCTCTATGCATAGAAGAAAATATTGGCCTTTTGTCAAGTCTACTATTTAGTTGCATCCCTTCAACTAATAATTATTAACAAATTATTTGAAATCAACTACTTCTTAAAATTTAATATGGTGTGAATTTTCTTGTATTTTCATATGTCCGTCATCTCTACCATACTCCATACATATTTATTCTTTATACATTCAAACAAGTTTCCAAATGTGTCATTGATGTCTTAATGGGTATGTCGTATAGGAAGAAAACTAACCTCGATATTGAGGAAGATACCTTTATAGAAAAGGAGAGATAAATATTACATCACAAAATTGTACAAGAAAACATGATTTTGTGTAAATGGAAAGCTAATATAATTGTATTTAGTTCCATATAATTTTAGACATGTTTTTTTTTCATATTAATATAAAGCTATAATTTACAATATATGTGTTGAGAGATACATATATGATCATGAAATATGGTTAAGATACCACTACATTATGTAAACCAATATAAAATAGCCTTCCTAGTATCTCAAAATTGATACCTTCATTTAAAATCATTATAACATTCCACATGTAGTCATTTTTATTGGTTTTCTTAGGTATATCAAACTAAATAATTTCACATTAATCCTTTTATAATTATCACATAAAATATAGTGGCAATGAAACTATATATTTATTATCCATAAGTATCTCCCAAGTGATACCTTGGTATTATCCCATGTATATTAAAAAATAGAATATGTTCTTAACACAACACCTATATTATTCTCTATACTTATCTCTCAAATGATACCCTAATTTTAATGAAAATGATTATGGTATTGCTACACCATTTTTTGATATTATACAAGGAATATAATTAATTTTTTTGCTTAAGAGACACCTATAAAAAATAAATGAAGTGGATGTGTTATGAAAACATGTTGTTTGACGATATTCAAGGCATACTACGTGTGTATGGTTTGAGAAAAACTTTGCTAGAGTAGTAGATCAGATTTTGTGCAATTAAAGTTTAATTGATAATTTAGAAGGGGTAATATAAATGTATCACTTGAGAGACACATATGAAAATAAAAGGGAGTGGTTGGGACTGATTTTTTAAAAACAATCATAATCTATAAATGAATTATTATGGGAATGAAATATGTAATAACAAAACATTATATATGTATTTTTTTAAAATAATTTTAAAATTAAAAATGTGAAGGAAGTACATGTTCTTATTTTACCTACAATAGTTTTCTAGTTATAAGGTATAAATTGGAAGGAAGTTTCTTGAAGGCACCAATTAATTGTCCTTCGTCTATGTATTTCTTGCATTTAGGGTAGTAGTTATTAGATAAAAGTGTATCATACAATGGATATGTTGAAGATCTAGGTTTATATAGTAAATATCCACAAGTATCTATAATTATTGTTTCCATATCCTTCAATAACTTGTTCAATGAAGTGATGGTAAATTTAGACCCTCCAAGAACATATGGTAAAAAAAATTCCATATCTACTTACACCATGACCCTGTGTGATGATGCCTTCCATTGACAACTCTACTAATCTATCGATAACTACTTTGATTTGTGTTACTATCCTTGGCAAAAGTGTTTTTTGGCATTCTACCTTGTCATGAATGACACTGAGCCATTCTTAATGTTACTTCTCAAACATTCATTTATGTGTGTAGTACATTTGTCTTGCAAAAAATATTTGATTTGAGTGCATCATAAATTCTTGATTGATGCACTCTAACTGATCTCTAAATAGGGACCCAAAGTATTTTTATTGAGTCAACAAGATACATGTTTTGTACCCAACAAAGTCATCAGACCTAGAAATGGTCACATCATGAAAATTAGTTCTCCACATGATATTGAATTTTGGATGGGATATTGGCTCATATTCCATATTTGTTAGTTGTGCATTGACGTGGCACCTCATAAATTCTTAAGTGAAAGATGTTGGAAGATGTCAAACATTTATTCGTGCACCATCTATATCAACCTAGAATGTAAGTATTAGAGAAATATCTACAAAATCATCCACTAATTGGTCCAAAAAATATGTAGTTTCCATTCACTTCTTTTGTGGCTTTTGTCAAAACTGACCTACATAGAATGTAATTCGTTCCCCATTTTTGTGACAATTTTGAACGTAAAAAAAACTACTTATCTTCAATTCATATATTTTAAGCCAAGCTTCCAAATAGATCTCAATACCTTGAAAACCAATGGTAGTTTTTTTTTAATTTTTCTTAAACAAACTGGTATAAAGTGCATCTAAGATATGTTGCCTCCTATTTTTTTATGGTAAAATCAAGAAACTTTATCCTTATTGATTTTGGAATTTCAAACGATAATCTTGGATAAAGACATTTTGGCACAATATTTCTCAACATAAACCTTTATAATCTCACTATCTATGCTTGCATCAAATTTTACTTGGCTGAGTGAAGTGTTTGGTTGCAATCATTTTCAACCAAAACAGTTTTAGGCTTGAGTTAATTTTTTGGATGCCTCTACTCTAGGAATTTTATACAAGGAATGACTTCAATATCCACTACTTTCCAAACATATCTAATTTATTTCTCCTTTGGTGTCATGTATGGTAAATTTATTGCTCTAAATTCAATGTCCATTATCTTATTATAAGGCCATCTAATGATAGATGATTTAGTTATTTTTGTCTATAAGTTTCACAATGTTGTAGAATGTGCCTTATGTAAATTCTCAATTCATTTTTTACCATTGGAACTAGAATGCAACCAAAAATATCTCATAGACATGAAAATTCAATATAACCATAAGCAATTCTATCATCATTTGTAAGAGTTATACATTTTTGCAATAAATACACCCTTTTTCCAATAAACTCATTTACTAGAGTACAAAATGTGGTTGGATCATTGATATAGCCATCAAATGAATCCAAGCAAGAGTTTTATTGTTGCAATGGTTTTATATATAATTAAACTAAAATTATTATTTCCTTCTTCCATGTAATCCTCTAAATAAAAATTGTCTATGATGTGTTGCATCATTCTTATGTTTCATATAGTAAAATTATCAACCAAATCCCCCAAAGTATCTACAAAATCTCTTAGAATTATAAGTGGTAGAGTTGGATCAAAATATTTTATCACATTAACACTTAGACATCTATAAGGTATTTTCTCATTATGACACATCGAAGTGGGATTTTTGGATTCCAAAGAGTCAACATCTACATTTAGAATTTTGTGTATTCTTCCTTCACTAATAACCTTTCCATTATTTATGATAGAAAGATAGTCTCCACATTTTAAATCTATTAATGTATTGTTTTTTAGCCTGTACATTTGAAAAATACATGTGAGATTCTTAATTAGGTTAGTTATAAAATTAGTTTAGTGTATACATATATGTAGGGGACAAATCTTTATTTATATCATAACATAGCATGGATTTTTTTTTAAACCTAAAAATATTAAAAAGGTAATGTATAACCCATTTTTTTAATGACATTGATTAAATAAATATTCATGGATATATCACATAGGTTGTGTGTGTGTGTGTATTAATCCATAAAATAATAGCTTTGATTGTCATATACTACTTACTTCAATCCTCATTTCACGTAGTGATAACTCCTCCAAGCTTAAATATGATTCCCAATTTAGCTTCCCTACAAAACATACATGCTTTCAAATGTGTGTGTGTGTGTGTGTGTGTGTGTGTGTGTGTGTGTGTGTGTGTGTGTGTGTGTGTGTGTACATATTTTTATTTGTTTTGGATACCATTAAAATTAAATATAATGGAAATTTTGGATTCTTTGTCAAAAAAAATACTTTTCCATTTAAAATATAATCAAAATAGATTTTGTATGATGAATTTATCAATATAAAAAATTATATCTTTGAATATCATAAACTACCAAACTTCAATCCTCATTTCACCTAGGTGATAACTACTCCAATCTTAATTATAATTCCCAATTTAGGTTCCCTATAAAAAATACACTTCTAAAAATGATCACTCAAAATAGAGTCCTTATGAGGTAGTTATGAAAATACTTTGGTAAATACCTTATAAGTTATGCGCATTCAAGGGGGTTTATATATGGATGGGTTTTGCAAACATAATTTAGAGATGTTGTATTTTGTAAGAGATACCTTGAATGTGTTACTATTTACTTATTGAAGGTGATGGATTTGAGGGTCAAAGTATCTCTCAAGATATTTCTTGAGAGGTATCTCTTGAGTGAGACGTTGACATATTTTTATATGGAGATAACTTAAAAGTATTAATATTTATTCATTGATGGTGTTGGATTTGAGGTCCAAGTTATCTATTCAAGGATACCTTAAGACATTTATCTTAGATGATACTTTAAGTGGTTTCTTTTTTTAAAATAAAAATGGGATACATGATGCTAGCTTTGAAGTCATGTCAATTTAGTAAGGAGACACATTAATAAATTGATATTTTATTGTTGATAGTGATTAATATGAGGCAAAGGTATCTTTTAAAAGATATGTTGGCATATCTTTTAAGATATATCTTGGGTGGAATAGGTACCTTTTGAGAGATACATTTTGAGACATACCTCTAGAGGTATATTTTGATGTCATAGGTGCATTTAGAAACATATAATTTAGATAAAAGAGGTATTTCATAGGAGATACCTTGAATGAATTACATTTTTATTATAAATGGTAATCTATTTGAGGTCCAAAGTATCTGTTGTATCATACCTTGAGAGATGGCTCTTTAGTGATACCTTGAGAGGTGTTTATTAAAGAAACCTCTCAAGGTATCACACAAGAGACACTTTGGCCCTCAAATCCATTACCACCAACTAATAAAATCAAATACTTTACTATTAATGGTTCCTTTTTATACCTTCAAGGTATCTCCTAGGTATCTAGATACCTTGAAGGTATTGCAAGGAACCTTCAAGATGTCTCTTAGGATATACTTTGAAGGTATTATAAGGACCTAGGAGACACCTTGAAGGTCATTGTAATACCTTCAAGGCATATCCTAGGTATACCTTGAAGTCATCTTCTAGGTATACCTTCAAGGTATCTATTAGGATATACCTTGAAGGTATTATAAGAACCTTCAAGATATCTACTAGGAGATACCTTGAAGAAATTACAAGGACCTAATATCAAAGTATATATTATGTATGAAGGTAATTTTAATACATTCAAGGTATCCCCTAGTTATGAATTTCCTTGTAATACATTCAAGGTATCTCGTAGGTATCTCTAAGGAGATAACTTAAAGGTATTATATAGACCTTCATATCTAGGAGAGAAATTGAATGTATTAAAAAAACCTGCATACATAAGAGATACTTTGAATTTATTAAAAATACCTTCAAGGAGATAAATTGAAGGTATTAAAAGGACCTTTAGGGAGATACCTTAAATTTCCTTATAATAACTTCTATGAGATACCTTGAAGGAATTACAAGGACCTTCATAGATAAGAGATCCTTTTAAGGTATAATATGGACCTTTAATACCTTGAATTTCCTTCTAATACCTTCAAGCTTTATCCTCAAAGGTCCTTAAAATACCTAGGAGATACCTTAAAGGTCCATTTAATATCTTCTAAGAGATACCTTGAAGCTAGTTTTTTTAATACCTTCAAAGTATCTCTTGTGAGACATATTGAAGGTTCCCTATATAATACCTTAAATGTGTCTCCTAGGAGATACCTAGGATATACCTTGAAGGTATTACAAGGAACCTTCAAAGTATCTCATAGGAGATGCCTTGAAGGTATTACAAGGACCTAGGATATACCTTGAAGGTTATTTTAATACCTTTAAGGCATATCATATCCATACCATCAAGTTATCTCATAGGATATGACTTGAAGGAATTATAAGGAACTTTAAGGTATCTCATTATAGATACTTTGAGGGAATTATAATTACCTACTATGAGATACCTTGAATGTATTACAAGGAGTTTCATACTTAGGAGATACTTTGAAGGTAGTATAATGACTTTCACAGTATCTCCTAAGATATACTTTTGAGGTATTACTATGACCTTTGAAGAGATACCTTGAAGTTATTACAAGAACCTTAAAGGTATCTCCTATGTCCTTATAATATCTTCAAGGAATCTCTTAGGTTCCTACAATATTTTATAGGTATCTTCTAGGATATAAATTGATAGTATCTCCTAGTAAATAACTTGAAGTTACTTAGAAAAACTTTAATGTATCTCCTAAGAAATACCTTGAATGTATTACAAGGAACCTTCAAGTTATCTCCTAAGAGATACCTTGAAAGTATTACAAAAACCTTCAAGGTATCTCCTAGTCCTTGTAACTACTAAGAGATACCTTAAAGGTATTATTAGGACCTTTAATGTATCTCTTAAGATATAATTTTAATCTATTCAAATAAACTTCAGTATATCTCCTAGGTCTTTATAATACCTTTAATGTATATCCTAAGAGATACATTGAAGGTTCCTTATAATAGCTTTAAGGTATCTCATATGAGATACCTTGAAGTTATTTGTAATACATTAAAAGTATCTCCTAGGAGATTCATTGAATGCCCTTGTAATATCCTACTTGAAGGTCCTTGTAATAATTTCAAATGAAAAATATGGAGGGAGGAGTAAGGGAGATCCAAACAATTAAAGCCATTTAGAAAGGTCAGATGATGAGATAAAAGTGCCCACACATTTACCAAATAAGAAATTCAATATATATAGTTTAATTAAGATTAAAATGAGATGACCTGGTGTTAAATCAATTTAAGACTATGTCTTTTTCTCTTCTTTGATCTTATTCATGAGTTGATCCAGTTTGGTGAAGATTACAATGAGATGACTTGGTGTTAAATCAACTTAATACTATGGCATTTTCTCTTCTTTGAGCTATTCATGAGTTGAGCTTTTGTATTATTCCTATGCAAATGATCTTACCATATGTATCTGAATGGCTACAACTTCACACTATTACTAAAATAAAAATATTACAAACACTTGTTTTACATCAAAGTTTTTCTAGGGTATTATCAATCAATGGTGGAATACCATGACCGAAGCCGAACAGTATGAGCGTGTACATAATCAGCCTGATTCTTTAGCCACTCTATTTAATTTGTTAATTAGTGAGTTTGCACCTCCAGTTGGTAATAGAGAATTGGAATCTAAGAAATGGCTTCTCAAGATGGAGCTATGTGACTTAAAATAGTTTGATGCATTTGCCAAACAGTTCAGAGAATTGGCATATGAAAGCAGAAGCTTTTCATCCACTGAAATTAAGATCAAATTTTTGCATGCTCTACCATATAATCTTATTGATAGAGTTATTTTTTATATTGATCTTAAGGGACTGATAATTAAAGATCTCTCTCTCTCAGATGTGATTGATTTTTCTAAGCAGCAAGTTATGTGCTTAGTCTCTGAGACTAAGTCTATCCAAAATCTCACCAAGCATCAAGCCTCTCAAATTTCTCCAGCATTCTCAAAAATAACCCCATTTAGATGTTGACCTTTTGTACAACCTCACAAATAGCAGAAGCAGCACCACATGCATCTTTCCTTCAAGCGCCACTCCTTTCCATGAAAGCATTCCTATGCACCTCCTCATCATTTCCTCAAGAAATGATGCATTGCTCATCCTCCATCCCAATAGCCAATTTGCTACATCTATCACAAACTTGGCCACATTGCTCCTCAATGCCACTACAAGAATCCTATAGTCAAATCTATTTTTACCTCTAACACAGCAGCGCGGTGGGATATTGTAGATCTTGACGAAGATCTTTACCTACAGGATGACATCTATGAACCAATTCTAGATGATCTCCCCGAAGAAGATCAAGAAAACTATGATGATGCAAATGCTCTTGAGTCATTAGCTGATGACTTGGAACAACCGCTAACCAACATGCAATGCCCATGGTACCAGCCTCGACACCATGATTTCTCACAGCTAAATTATGAAGCACATGGAACCTGGTCCAGATATCATCAAGAAGTACCAGAGAGACCAGAGAAACCCAGAGGAAGAGGACACTCCATAGGAGAAGGAATATCTAGAGGGAGACAACCCTCTATGCCAAAAATGCCACCAATATTGCAAAGGCCTCAACATCCTCCTTTGTAATATCTGAGCTCTTTCAAGCCCAGTGACTCTTGGATCAAGAACAAATTCACCAGTAAAGAACCTCTAAGAGAAATCTATATGCCAGTGATAGAGCCATAGTGGGATGTATTGTTGCCCAAAGAAGAAGAAAAAAAGGATGATGAAGTAGAAATATCTTTCTACTCAGACCAAGATTACTACCCAGGTGAATGCAGTAACATCCAAGAAGAAGAAGAAGAAGCAGAAGCAGAACAAGAAAACATCTACACTAAACAATCCATTGTTCAGGATCCAGGGAGACAAAAATTGGTATGTACTAGTATACCTCCCTTAGAAATTCCACAACCAGCTTATCTTACTCAACTGATTAATGGAAAGTTTGCCCAGTTCATAACTTTAGAAATAAATGGTAGACTAGTAGATGCTCAGATAGATACAAGAGCTTCTCTCTCTTTTACAAAATCACAACTCATCCATGACTGGAAGACATTGGATGATGCCTTAGCTTATAAGAGCTTAGATGTCCAAGGGAACAGTTCATTTGTAATAAGTGTAAACATCAACAGACCCTTCGGATCCAAAATAAAATCTTCCATGCTGACTTTTTTGCCTTAGATAGAATGCCTATAGATATTCTTCTAGGCGGTGCCTTTATTGACAGATACTCTCCCTATGGTTCAACCACCAAGAGTATCATGTTTACAATTGAAAATGAAAGGCTTAGAATCCCTCACCTCATTTATGCCACTGAGAAATTTCTAAGCTCCATGACTTAAACACCTCAAGAAATAATCCCAGCTGAGATTCAAAAAATAGGAGATAAGATTAAAGCCACTATCTGTTCTGACAAGCCTCAGCAATTTTGGTCTAAATCTATGCCTGAGATGGATATCAAAATCCTCAAAGGCAAGCATATGAATATTGGGAAGAAAATCCCAATACCAGCTTAGGATTATAATGATATGGAACTCCAGATCAAAGAAATGGAGGCTAATGGATTCATTGAAAAATCTACTTCCCCTTTCTATTGTTATGCCTTCATGGTTAATAAACATTCTGAGCAGAAACGATGAAAGAAAAGAATGGTCATCAATTATAGACCATTAAATTCTATTACACAGCCATTTCCATATCTGATTCTAGATAAAAGCTATCTGTTGGAGAAAGTCACAACATGTAAATATTTCTCCCAGTTTGATTGTAAGTCAGGCTTTTATCAGATCAGAGTCAAAGAAGATGATAGGGAAAAGACAACATTCAGCTGCCCTTTCAGCCATTTCTAGTGGAAAGTGATGCCTTTCAGCTTGATGAATGCCCATGCATATTATCAAGCTCATATGGATAAGATATTCCAAGGAACTTCTAACTTTTTGTGTGTATATATTGATGATATACTAATTTTCAGCAATAGTTTGACTGACCATCTTACTCATCTCTCCAAATTCTTTCAACTAGCTCAAGATGCAAGAATTGTACTCTCTGAGACAAAGATTCGGTTATGCAAAATTGAATGCAACTTCCTCAGAATGGTAATCTAAGATTCTAGACTGTAGATACAGCCACACATCAAGGAGAAAGTCATCAGTTTTCTAGAGAAGTTAGACAAGTCTAAGCTTCAAGCATTTTTGGGATTGTTAAATTATCTAAATAGTTTTTATCCTAACTCTGGTGAAGACAGATTTATTCTTCAAGAACTTCTCCAAAAGAAGAAAACTTTTTGTTGGGAAGTACAACATACAGCTGCTATTTAGAAAATCAAAGCTATGGTTGCTTCGCTCCCAGAACTTCATATCCCAAAATCTGACCAAATGAAGGTTTATACTGATGCCTCCGATGTTGCATGGGGAGGAGTACTTGTTTGTGTATATAATAATAAAGAATTACTCTGTGAATTTGCTAGTGGAGTTTTCAGTCTTGATGTACTTAAATGGATTTCTTTTGATAAGGAAATCTATGCTGTAAATAAATGCTTAGAGAAGTTCATGTTAAAACTTCTCCATTTGCCTCATTTCGTTGTAATTACCGATTGCACTAGATTTCTGACCTTTAAAGAAAATGATCATGGTCAGAAGGATGGTCACGGTAAATATGTGAGATGGCAAGCATTTTTTAATTAGTTTAATTTTTATGTTGAACACATAAAAGGCATTGAAAATGTAATTGCAGATTGGCTTAGTAGAAATCCTCCAGCTTCGATGATGCATCAACCCATTCCTAGTTTCAATTTAACCAGAATATATAATCAAGGATTTCCATCTTTGAATATCCTTGTTCAAGAGCAGATTCTGCGAGAAGGGTTGCATCCTCAATATACAAAGATTTCATATGCAGTAGGACAAGACTTACAAATGTCTTCAGCAGCTTCCATCTAGGCAAATCACCACCAAAATTTTGGAGTCATCTACATCGAAAGACTTAACAGTGAATTCTTGTTTCACCAATTCATTGAACTACTAAAGCGTCCTCTATGGACATGGCTGATAAAAATTAGATCTCCTTTCAATGAACATCTGTATCAGTGGATTGCAAGGCATGGCCCACACCGCATACACGAAGAGGAGAATCATGACCAAGACACTGTTGTGCATATGATCATAAGAAGATAGCTGGAGTGGGAATCCTATTTCTACATCACTCCACGATATCATGCATGCGAAGCTGGACCCCAGCACTGGCATCTTTCTAGTCCCTTCCAGCTTAGATGTCTTTTCAATCCAATCAGTGAAGATGACTTAGTGGATGAAGCGGAAGCAATGTTGGACCCATGCCACCAAACATAATCATCATCTAGTACATCCAACAACATTTCCCTGTAGCTTATCTTTTATGCTATAAAGTATAATGGGACTTGACACTGCCTTGACAGTGACTCAGGCAGGACCTCCCAAAATACTATAAATAGGCATCTCCTCCATAGCATTTTCATCAAAAAAATTCTAAGCATTAGAAATATAGTAGCCTTGTTTTCAAGAGTATGCTCTTCTCTTGCCCTTTTCAAAGGATCTTGAGAATTAGAAATTAAAACAAGTGTTTGTAATATTTTTATTTTAATAATAGTGTAAAGCTGTAGCCATTCGGCCCCTGCCTACTGTCGCAGGTTTTCTATAAAAGATTGTCAAAGGAGGCATCTACTGACGATAAAAGATTGGTATCAGAGCCACTGGTAACTATTTTTAAGGAATTATTACTTTGTAAGAAATTCTAAGCTTCAACTTTTTGAGTTCTCTGCTTTGAAAAATTCTTTGGGAAAGTTTATTGCATTGAGTCTTCGGCCATTTTAATCATTGTCATAGGCCTCTTTATCTCTGTATCCTCTGTTTCCCTTACCAGAATTTTCTCGCTTACCAGACCTCAAATCTCTCTGCCATGGAATTCAGCAAAACTTCTACTTCCTCTGTAGTAGAACTTGTGAATGAATCTGAACTAGAAGGAACATATGAACTCCCTTCTTTCATTCTTGAACAAATATCTGACTGCCCAGATATAGAAATTACAGAAGAAAACCTTGAAAAGGAAAATAGCCTATATAAACTTCCAGCTATTAAAGCTTCACATGTCTATAAGAAGTTTGAGTTATTAAAATCCAAGTTTGTTTATAGTTCTACATATTTGTCTTTCGTAAAACCCTTAATCAAATCTATCGAGTTAACTCTCAGTTATAAGCCAAAGAAAAGATTTCAAACAAATTTGCTATCTTTGTTACCTGAACCAGAGATTAATTATATCAGGTCACATGAAGATGTGAAATTTGTTCACTTTGGTCTTATTAGAATACATATAACTCCTTTGATTCTCAGTAATATAAAGCCTGTTATATATCTTGCTTTGTGTGATCGTCGCCAAGTCAGTTTCAAGCACTCCTGTCAAATATCCAGTCTTGGTCACTTGAATGATGAAGTTATTTGTTTTGAGTTTTATCCTAACCTCTTTGTCCCAGTCTGCGATAAAGGTTGTAAAGAAGTCAAAAATGGATATTTAGATTGTTGGGGATTATTCACCTCCCTATTTGGTCTTGATATGTTTGGTGAATTTAAGTATGCTTCCATTAACATATCTATTGTCTATAGTATGACAAATACTAATCATCCAAAGATCTTAGAAAATTTGCCTTATGCCAGAAGATTAAGTGGTACTATCCAACTCCAGAAAGGTCACATAGAGTTTGTCGAAATACCTTCTGATTGGAAACTTGACTGGTTGAAAAATGTTTCTCCCAGAATGAAAGGTCAAGCCATAGTCCATAAAAGTGATGGAAGAACTGTAAATATACTTCCTAGATCTTTGTCTGTTAATTCTTCTCGTCTTTCTCCATCCAGACCATAGACATCCTCTTCTCGTAGAACTGTCAAAACAAGTCATATCTTGATCGAAGATGAAGAGATAAACCAAGGGAATGATCCAAAGGATCAATTACCCTGCACAATGATGAATCTTCCTAGAGAAGATAGCCTAAAATTCTACACAGAGAACAAAGTTACTTTGTATAAAGGTGGAAGATGGCCACCTCATAAAGGAATGTATAAGCAGCCAGCAGGAACTTTACAGTATTTTTCAGCCGCTTATCAAGGAGATGTTGAACCCTCAAATGAGTTCAAACAAAGAAATTGTACAACACAGTTCAATTCTCACTTCATAGAGAATTTTGATGATCTTTGTCGAGATGTTTTGTATATAAAAGAAAATATAGAGAAGGTACATCAAAAAGTATCTTCTATTGATTCTAAACTAGATGCTTTAGAAGATAGTTTAGATTGGCTTTCCAAACAGGATCAACAAGCAGAATCTTCTGCTAAAAGGCAAAAAAATTTAGTTGATTTTGGCTCTAATTTCAAGACTGGCAAAAAATAGTCTAATCATATCCTCATGCAAAGAACACATGTCCAGTTGCAGCCATGGTATCTTAACATTGATGATCTATTGAATCCACTCAATGAGATCACTGCATGGTGTAACTCCATGAGAGTTATCACTATCAATGCTCATTTAGATCAAGCTAGAACCACTTGTTTTGCATCAAAGTTTTTTTGGGGTATTATCAATCAATGGTGGAATACCATGACCGAAGCCAAACAGTATGAGCGTGTACATAATTAGCCTGATTCTTTAGCCACTCTATTTAATTTGTTAATTAGTGAGTTTGCACCTCCAGTTGGTAATAGAGAACTGGAATCTAAGAAATGGCTTCTCAAGATAAAGCTATGTGACTTAAAATAGTTTGATGCATTTGCTAGATGACTCCAGAATTCTGGTGGTGATTTGCCTGGATGGTAGCTGCTGAAGACATTTGTAAGTCTTGTCCTGCTGCATATGAAATCTTTGTATATCGAGGATGCAACCCTTCTCACCGAATCTTCTCTTGAATAAGGATATTCAAAGATGGAAATCCTTGATTATATATTCTGGTTAAATTGAAACTAGGAATGGGTTGATGCATCAACGTAGCTGGAGGATTTCTATTAAGCCAATCTGTAATTACATTTTTAGTGCCTTTAATGTGTTTAACAGAAAAATTAAACTAATTAAAAAATGCTTGTCATCTCACATATTTATCGTGACCATCCTTCTGACCATGATCCTTTTCTTTAAAGGTCAGAAATCTAGTGCAGTCGGTAATTGCAACAAAATGAGGCAAATGGAGAAGTTTTAACATGAACTTCTCTAAGCATTTCTTTATAGCATAGATTTCCTTATCAGAAGAAATCCTTTTAAGTACATCAGGACTGAAAAATCCACTAGTGAATTCACAAAGGAATTCTTTATTATTATATACACAAACAAGTACTCCTCCCCATGCAACATTAGAGGCATCAGTATAAACCTTCATTTGGTCGAATTTTGGGATATGAAGTTCTGGGAGTGAAGCAACCATAGCTTTGATTTTTTGAATAGCAGCTGTATGTTGTACTTCCCAACAAAAAGTTTTCTTCTTCTAGAGAATTTTTTGAAGAATAAACCTGTCTTCACCAGAGTTAGGATAAAAACTATTTAGATAATTTAACAATCCCAAAAATGCTTGAAGCTTAGACTTGTCTAGCTTCTCTGGAAAACTGATGACTTTCTCCTTGATGTGTGGTTGTATCTGCAATCTAGAATCTCAGATTACCATTCTGAGGAAGTTGCATTCAATTTTATATAACTAAATCTTTGTCTCAGAGAGTACAATTCCTGCATCTTGAGCTAGTTGAAAGAATTTAGAGAGATGAGTAAGATGGTCAGTCAAACTATTACTGAAAATTAGTATATCATCAATATATACACACAAAAAGTTAGAAGTGCCTTGGAATATCTTATCCATATGAGCTTAATAATATGCAGGGGCATTCATCAAGCTGAAAGGCATCACTGTCTAATGGAAATGGCTGAAAGGGAAGCTAAATGCTGTCTTTTTCCTATCAGCTTCTTTGACTCTGATATGATAAAAGCCTGACTTACAATCAAACTGGGAGAAATATTTACATGTTGCGACTTTCTCCAATAGATAGCTTTTATCTGGAATTGAATATAGAAATGGCTGTGTAATAACATTTAATGGTCTATAATTGATGACCATTCTTTTCTTTCCTCATTTCTGCTCAGAATGTTTGTTAACCATGAAGGCATAACAACAAAAAGGGGAAGTAGATTTTTCATTGAAGCCATTAGCCTCCAGTTCTTTGATCTGGAGTTCCATATCGTTATAATCCTGAGCTGGTATTGGGATTTTCTTCCCAATATTCATATGCTTACCTTCAAGGATTTTGATATCCATCTCAGGCATAGATTTAGACCAAAACTGCTGAGGGTTGTCAGAACAAATAGTGGCTTTAATCTTATCTCCTATTTTTTGAATCTCAGCTGGGATTATTTCTTGAGGTGTTTGAGTCATGGAGCTTGGAAATTGCTCAGTGGCATAAATGAGGCAAGGGATTCTAAGCCTTTCATTTTCAATTGTGAACATGATACTCTTGGTGGTTGAACCATAGGGAGAGTATCTGTCAATAAAGGCACTGCCTAGAAGAATATCTTTAGGCATTCTATCTAAGGCAAAAAAGTCAGCATGGAAGATTTTATTTTGGATCCAAAGGGTCTGCTGATGTTTATAATTATTACAAATGCAAGTGTTCCCTTGGACATCTAAGCTCTTATAAGCTAAGGCATCATCCAATGTCTTCCAGTCATGGATGAGTTGTGATTTTGCAAAAGAGAGAGAAGCTCTTGTATCTATCTGAGCATCTACTAGTCTGCCATTTATTTCTAAAGTTATGAACTGGGTAAACTTTCCATTAATCAGCTGAGTAAGATAAGCTGGTTGTGGAATTTCTAAGGGAGGTATACTAGTACATACCAGTTTTTGTCTCCCTGGATCCTAAACAATGGATTGTTCAGTGTAGATGTTTTCTTGTTCTGGTTCTGCTTCTTCTTCTTCTTGGAGGTTACTGCATTCACCTAGGCAGTAATCTTGGTTCGAGTAGAAAGAGATTTCTACTTCATCATCCTTTTCTTCTTCTTCTATGGGCAATAATACATCCCAATGTGGCTCTATCACTGGCATATATATTTCTCTTGGAGGTTCTTTGCTAGTGAAGTTGTTCTTGATCCAAGAGTCACTGGGCTTGAAAGAGCTCAGATTTTGTAAAGGAGGATGTTGAGGCCTTTGCAATGTCGGTGGCATTCTTGGCATAGAGGGTTGTCTCCCTCTAGATATTCCTTCTCCTCTAGAGTGTCCTCTTCCTCTGGGTTTCTCTGGTCTCTCTGGTACTTCTTGATGATGTCTGGACCAGGTTCCATGTGCTTCATAATTTAGCTATGAGAAATCATGGTGCTGAGGCTGGTACCATGGGTGTTGCATGTTGGTTAGCAGTTGTTCTAAGTCATCGGCTAATGACTCGAGAGCATCTGCATCATCATAGTCTGCTTGATCTTCTTCGAGGAGATCATCTAGAATTGGTTCATAGATGTCATCCTGTAGGTAAAGATCTTCGTCAAAATCTACAATATCCCACCACGCTACTATGTTGGAGGTAAAAATAGCTTTGACTATAGGATTCTTGTAGTGGCATTGAGGAGCAATGTGGCCAGGTTTGTGATAGATGTAGCAAATTGGTTGTTTGGATGGAGGACGAGCAATGCATCATTTCTTGAGGAAATGATGAGGAGGTGCATAGGAATGCTTTCATGGAAAGGAGCGGCGCTTGAAGGAAAGATGCCTGCGGTGATGCGTCTACTATTTGTGAGGTTGTACAAAAGGTCGACAGCCAAATGGGGCTATTTCTGAGAATGTTGGAGCAATTTGAGAGGCTTGATGCTTGGTGAGCTTTTGGATAGACTTAGTCTCAGAGACTAAGCACATAGCTTGTTGCTTAGAAAAATTAATCACATCTGAGAGAGACAGATCTTCAATTATCAGTCCCTTAAGATCAATATAATAAATAAATCTATCAATAAGATTATATGGTAGAGCATGCAAAAATTTGATCTTAATCTCAGTGGATGAAAAGCTTCTGCTTTCATATGCCAATTCTCTGAACTGTTTGGCAAATGCATCAAACTATTTTAAGTCGCATAACTCCATCTTGAGAAGCCATTTCTTAGATTCCAGTTCTCTATTACCAAATGGAGGTGCAAACTCACTAATTAACAAATCAAATAGAGTGGCTAAAGAATCAAGCTGATTATATACACGCTCATACTGTTTGACTTCGGTCATGGTATTCCACCATTGATTGATAATACCCCAGAAAAACTTTGATGCAAAACAAGTGGTTCCAGCTTGATCTAAATGAGCATTGATAGTGATAACTCTCATGGAGTTACACCATGCAGTGATCTCATTGAGTGGATTCAATAGATCATCAATGTTAAGATACCAGGGCTGCAACTGGACATGTGTTCTTTGCATGAGGGTATGATTAGACTATTTTTTGCTAGTCTTGAAATTAGAGCCAAAAGCAACTAATTTTTTTTGCCTTTTAGCAAAAGATTCTGCTTGCTGATCCTGTTTTGGAAAGCCAATCTAAACTATCTTCTAAAGCATCTAGTTTAGAATCAATAGAAGATACTTTCTGATGTACCTTCTTTATATTTTCTTTTATATACAAGACATCTCGACAGAGATCATCAAAATTCTCTATGAAGTGAGAATTGAACTGTGCTATATAATTTCTTTGTTTGAACTCATTTGAGGGTTCAACATCTCCTTGATAAGCGACTAAAAAATACTGTACAATTCCTATTGGCTGCTTATACATTCCTTTATGGGGTGGCCATCTTCCACCTTTATACAGAGTAACTTTGTTCTCTGTGTAGAATTCTAGGCTATCTTCTCTAGGAAGATTCATCATTGTGCAGGGTAATTGATCCTTTGGATCATTCCCTTGGTTTATCTCTTCATCTTCGATCAAGATATGACCTATTTTGACAGTTCTACGAGAAGAGGACATCGATGGTCTGGATGGAGAAAGATGAGAAGAATTAATAGACAAAGATCTGGGAAGTATATTTACAGTTTTGCCATCACTTTTATGGACTGTGGCTTGACCTTTCATTCTGGGAGAAACATTTTTCAACCAATCAAGTTTCCAATCAGAAGGTATTTCGTAAGACTCTATGTGACCTTTCTGGAGTTGGACAATACCACTTAATTTTTTGGCATAAGGTAGATTTTCTAAGATCTTTGGATGATTAGTATTTGTCATACTATAGACAAAAAATATGTTAATGGAAGCATACTTAAATTCACCAAACATATCAAGACCAAATAGGAAGGTGAATAATCCACAACAATCTAAAGATCCATTTTTGACTTCTTTACAACCTTTATCGCAGACTACGACAGAGAGGTTAGAACAAAACTCAAAACAAATAACTTCATCATTCAAGTGACCAAGACTGGATATTTGACAGGAGTGCTTGAAACTAACTTGGCGATGATCACACAAAGCAAGATATATAATAGGATCGAGAATCAAAGGAGTTATATGTATTCTAATAAAACTAAAGTGAACAAATTTCACATCTTCATGTGACCTGATATAATTAATCTCTGGTTCAGGTAACAAAGATAGCAAATTTGTTTGAAATATTTTCTTTGGCTTATAACTGAGAGTTAACTCAACATATTTGATTCAGGGTTTTACGAAAGACAAATATGTAGAACTATAAACAAACTTGGATTTTAATAACTCAGACTTCTTATAGACATGTGAAGCTTTAATAGCCGAAGGTTTATACAGGCTATTTTCCTTTTCAAGGTTTTCTTTTGTAATTCCTTTATCTGGGCTATCAGATATTTGTTCAGGAATGAAAGAAGGGAGCTCATATGTTCCTTCTAGTTCAAATTCATTCACAAGTTCTACTACAGAGGAAGAAGAAGCTTTGCTGAATTCCATGGTAGAGAGATTTGAGGTCTAGTAAGCGAGAAAATTATGGTAAGGGAAATAGAGGATGCAGAGATAAAGAGGCCTATGACAATGATTAAAACGGCTGAAGACTCGATGCAATAAACTTTCCCAAAGAATTTTTCAAAGTAGAGAACTCAAAAAGTCGAAGCTTAGAATTTCTTACAGAGTAATAATTCCTCAAAAATAGTTACCAGTGGCTCTGATACCAATCTTTTACCGTCAGTAGACGCCTCATTCTTTGACAATCTTTTACAGAAAACCTGCGACAGTAGGCAAGGGCCGAATGGCTACGGCTTCACAATTACACAAAAAGAGTCCTAGAGAACCATATGTTAAAAAATTTCATGAAGAAAGTGTTTTTTATGTGAAATTTATCTCAAATTAAAACATGAATGGTCCAGGTGGCATCTAAAAAACTACGTATGAAAAAATCAAGCCATATATCTAAAATCAGATATACTACTACATAGATCTCAAAAAAATAAGTACGGTGAAAAAACATCAATCAAAAGACAACTGTATAACCAAGATATGGCATGTTGAAGTAAAGAGTGCTATAAATGGAACAAAACCATGAGGGTTCATCTTAAAAAAAAAATTTAAACATTGAAAAAAGTGTCCAAACCTACAAAATATTTACCCCATGACTCCAAAATTGGAAAATGGTTTTTCATTTTTTAGATTTTTTTTCATTTTTTTAATTTTTAAATTTTCTCAATAATATAATTTTATTATTTTTATTAAAAAAAATTAATTTTTAAAAAATATTTTTTTTAATAGAAAAAACATGCAAAAATAACTTAATTACCCTATTTCCAAACCTCAAGTAATTGAGCACCGTATATCCATTTTTATGAAATAAAAGTATAAAATGGCTCTCTTAAATGTTCCAAATATAATAGAATAGATAAAAAATCTCCATGAAGATCTAAAATTGGTGAAATTAATAAGTTTATTTGATTCAACTTTGACAAAAACCCAACAAAACTAAAGAGGAGATGATTTCTACATATAAAAATCATCCATACAATGATGTGAATCTTGGAAAAGATTTGATACCATTTTATATTTATGAAATTTGTCTAAGATAACTGCATAAGAAATCTCATGACTATCACCCACAATTATATATGCATACTTTTGAAAAAACTGTAGACACAAATATGATCAAGGTAAAATGACTACCAATAAATTAAGCGTAGATGTGCATGAGGAAAATATGTCATCCTCATGTGAAGAAGTGAATACAAAATATTTTTGAAGAAATTACCTTCAGCGATTTCTTCCAGCTTCTTATATGGATAAGTAACAAGGTTATGATAGTATTTATCTTTTGGGATATTAGTTCAAAATAGACAAATCTGATTTTGAGGATAACCACTAAAGGTATTATTATTTGACAATAACTTATAAATAATTTATGGGTAGTGATATACACAAGTGTGTGCTTATCTATAAAATATATTAATAACAGTACATCTTAGACTATATAAAATTATATACATCCTAATATACACTAAAAACTTGATAGACTACCTCATTTAATGGATTAAACTAGTTATTGTGGAAGTGTTTATGAAATTGTAAAGGAGAAAATATATATTAAAGTATAGTAGGAAAAAATAAAGAGAACAAAATAACAACGAGCACCATATTATAATTGTAATAACAAAGTTGTATTATGCTAAGTTTTGTACAATAACTGAGAGTTTGGGTGTTTGATGTCTATGTACTCCCACTTTATCTCTATATCACTAACTTATTAAAATGAATATAAAGATATATTAATATACAAAAGAGGAAGATGAATAGTTGATTAAACCATTACAATGATTGCTAGTAATCATTTCATAATCAATCATTCAATTGATGGCTTATGTTGAAGTTATGGCTAAGCTAAAATGTACATTGTTAAAATATAGGAGTTATGTGATATGGAAAAAGAGGAGTTAATAATTATAGATTCATACATGTGAGTTGGAAATGATGTTGAAGTTGTTGAATGAGCCACATAATTTATCAATAAACACCTAAGTGTCACAAGTTGAAGAGATGAATTGAATCCTCTTAAATATAAAAACAAGTCAAGAAAGAAAAAAATTAAAATTACTATAAGATTAAACATCCACACAAAACTATAAACTAAAGACAAAATAACAACCACAAAATATTTATTATGTGCTTCAAAATTACACAATTACATATAATTTTGAAATAAAATAACAAATTAAAAAAGATATCAAAAATTGAAGTGATGGAGGCTTCAAAATGATGGTTCTTATAGATAACTATAAAAATTATAATGGAAAAATAATTATTAATACAAAGAATCATAGTGAAAGTTCAACTTTGAAAATATTGAGAAACTCTTCATTTATTTACAAAGAAGATAATGAAAACATTAAATGTGCAATTTTATATCTTGATTTCAACTTGAATCTTATGCCTCAAAAAATAATAAATAAATAAATATTCTTTTAATTATTTTCAAATTTTCTAAAAGTCATTAATGACTGATTTTTCATCATCTTCTCTTTTATCTTCATCCAAATAATATTTCCATCAAAATATGGATGATATTTCCATCAAAATATCTTTTATTGCAATATTTCCTCCTATGAGCTCTAAATTATAAAAACCTAAAGCTTTTAATTTCTTTTATTTATTTTCTATGAACTCTCAAACAATGAATAAATAAATAAAGGAAAATACTTCTAAATACTTATCTCCCCTTTTTAAAGAGAGGATAGATCTATGTCGTATTCTTCATGTGGGAATTCTTTCTCATCTTATATTAAAATAGGTTATTTTAATTTATCCACCCATTTGCTTCATTTTTTTAAAGTTTTGATTTGATAAATATTTTTTATTGGAGTTGCAAATTATATGGACTACAATGAAGTTAGAGGATTATCAAGACATAAACATGTATAGTAATAATTGATCAACCCACTTAACCAATCTATCAACATTTCATCAACTATTTTTTTTTTCCTATATAAAATATATTACATTTAAATATTTTCATTCACTAATAAAAATCTTCAACATTTTTTTCCTTAGATAAAATCATTTATCCCACCATTACAACTTTTTATAAAAGGATAATTTAATAAAATATGATAAAATTAAAAAATGGAGAAAATAATACAATTATTTCAAGGAGTGAAATTTCACAATAGTGACTAACTTGTCTCTCATACATCAATCTTCTTTATGGTTCCACACTAGTTTTGGAGACATACTGTGCAATAAAGTACCCTTATCAACATTGATTTAAATACCTTTGAATTTAATGTGCTCTTTTTTTAAGGTAATTATTGCAATAATTCTTGTGGTACTTTCATGTATACCACTTCATTGTTGGTTTGTTCTTATAAAATACGAGTATCTCTTTAAATTGTTACCACCTAATCTTGTTGTATAAATTTTAAAAATTAATGCATAATAAATGAGATTTCTTTTATTTGATATATCCATGATAAAAAAGAAAAGAATTATATTATCGAATAATAAGCACCACATGAATACCATAAGAAGTGGCCCTACCACTTATATTTTGATACTTTTGAAAAGCAATTTAAATTGTTATTTTAATTCATGAAATATATGGATCATGGTGGTCATTTTAGAAGTTTTGGTAGGAATAAGAGGATTAGTAGTGGAGGAAATTAGAATAGAAGAAATCAAAAGGGTTTTAACAACATTATAAGAAATTTGAGAAGTCATAGGTGATTGGATTAGATGAATTTTACAAGCATGTTGAAATTTTTTAAGAAGTCACTAAAACACTTTGAGAATTTTTAGGAACCATAGTTTAAAATGGAAGACAAGCAATAAAAACATTTTAAACTTTTGAAAACATAACATTTTGGAAAGAAGTAATTGTATAAGAAATAGAAATATGAGTAGGGTTAGGATAAACTTTTGAAGTAACACTATGGGAAGGGAGATTTTGATAACAAATTTCTTTCAATACATTGACAATTCTAAAGATATTAGTAGGACTATTCATATAAAATTTCCTAATATTATCAATGGGGTCATCAATATATTGTTCCTATAATTTAGCTTTATAATAATAATCATCATTAAATTTATACATATTTTCTACATAATTATCATGTAAGGAAGGTGCGCCATTTGTAAGAGATGATTTAACTTTTGACAATAGATTCTTAGAATCGATACTAATTATGCAATATTGAAATAACAATAATATGCTTATAAAATCTACAATAAAACTAAGTACTTATGATAAGATAATTCAAGCATAGAGAAAACACATCACATAAGGGTTTGATATCAAGTAGAAAATAATTAGGGCTATTTACATCTAAGTACAAAATAATGTAAGCCCTATGCAAAATTAATATCTAGCTTTGAGAGGAAGGGCATGACACATTACGTTAAGGGTTTATGAAACCTTAATTAATATGCCTAAGGATTAACTCTAAGAAAAAAATAGACCCACTAGAATGGAATAAAAATATAACCATGGATTAGGTGTAAGAGAGTGTACATTCACAATAATTTTTTATAAATAAATATATCTAAGTCAAATAACATCATACATATTCATATATACAATCTTGTAGTTAGGGTTAGATAAAAGGAATCTCAGTTGCTCAGAACATGGATCCTATCACCCATTAGTAGTTCACTGACGACACTATCATTCTAGGTGATGCTTCGACTAGGGAAGCTAAAAACCTCAAATGCATCCTTAATAATTTTGAAAATGTGTCTAATAAATGTATCAATTTTAAAAAAATCTCCCTTTTCTTCATAAACATGCCTCCCACCCAACAGAAAAGGATTGTAAAGATTCTGGATTGTTAAGTGGGCACTCTCCTAGCTAACCATCTGGGTATTCCCCTCTTGGCTAGAAAAATGGACTCCCATCTTTGGAATCCCCTGATTAACCATATTTAATAGAAATTAGAGGGGTGGAAAGGGAACCTTATCACATGGTCAGGCAAATTTTAGCTCCTCAAGGCCATAATTTAGAGCATTCATGTTTATCTCATGTCAAATTTCAAAATTCCAACCAATGGTGCATCCAAAATCGAGCAAATCCAAAAAAAAAAAATCCTTGGATAGGAACATAAGAAATGTTCAGATTCAACCTGGTTGCCTGGGAAAAGGTGTCTCCTAAAAGTAAATGGAGGTCTAGGCCTAAGAAGTATAAGCTCAATGAATAGAGCCTTATTGGAAAAAATGGGTTGACAAGTAATGAAAGAGAAAGGAGAATGGACTAGAATTATCAAGGCCAAATACCTAGAAGGTGTGGAAGAGGATGCATTCCTATGAGGGGAAGGACCTCCCAGAGGGTCCACCTTATGGAAGGCCATATCTTGCTGAAAAGACCTCCTCAAAAGAGGCATCTTATGAAAAATCAACAATGGCAAGAAAATTGATTTTTGGGAGGATGCATGGTTATCCCCCCCCCCCCCCCCCCCCCCCCCCCCCCCTCATTACAAGAGACTTGGGTGGGCTAGTATGATCAAATAAAATAGATATGGGGGTCCAAGATCAAGGACTACTAGGAAATCAAGGATGGAAGGAAGTGTTGGAAAGCCATCCCTAGTGAAGGGTTTCCCTCAGAAGAATCACAAGCTATCTAGAATCTTAACCATATTATTATTAATCTACATATCCCCTTGGTTAAAAAAGATGACCATTTCATCTGGAGAGTAGAAGACAAAACAAAGTACTCAGTGTCCATGGGTCATGCCATTGAACTTAATGTGGATAGCAATTGGGACGATTGGAAATTTTTTTAGGTAAAGAATCTATCCCCCATGACCAACTTTTTATTTTGGCTTGTGACACAATTTTTTTTTTGACTATCGATAACCTCACCAAAATGAGACTTATCATCCCCAATAGATGTCTGATTTGCAAAAAGGTGAAGGAATCCACTCAACATTTGTTTCTAGAATTCCCTTTCAGCCTCAATTTATTCAATGAGATTCTTAGTCATTTCAAATAAACTTGGGTCAAGTTAAATAACATGGTGGATCTCATCTTACAATGGAATCCCCTATGGAATATCCCATCTCTATCTTTCCTTTGGCATCTTGCACTTCCCCATTAGTTCTGGTGCATTTGGAAAGCCCATAATGACAGTTTGTTTCAAAACAAAAGGCATTAGTGGAAGAACGTCTTTTCTAGACTTTGTCAAGCCATTTATAAAAATTGGAAGGCTTTTCCTCCCAAGGAAAAATACTCTACCCCCCTTTTGCATGTCTCATCCTTAACAACTAGGATCTCCAAAAAGTCATCAACTCCTCCTCAAAAGACATCATACACAAGCAAACCAAATGGAAAGCCCCCTCAAGAGGGTGGATAAAATTAAAATTCAATGGAGCCTATAAATGCAACCCTGGCCTAGATGACAAATGGGGCATTATAATAAATTCAAATGGTGACTTGTTAGTGGCCTATGTGGGGCCCATGGGTAAACAAATTAATCATCTAGTTGAATCTAAAGCTACTCTCTGGGTAATTCAACTTTCATAGAGCCTTAATCAGAGCAAAGTCATAGTAGAGGGAGATTCAATCAATATTATTAATGCCTTGGAATAAAAAACCACTCCTCATAATATTAAAGACCTGGTCGAAGATGTGAAGTCTATCCTTCACACCTTTCCTCAATTTAAACTCATCCATACTTATATGGAAGGTAATGGATCAAGGGACACTCTAGACAACACTGAAGTGCAACTCCAAGGTTTAACTATCTATCATAATGAAGGCAACACCCCATATGACACTTAGTGTCATCCGTACTGAAGGTACACATGCCACTTAAATCCATCATATCTTCACACATGTGGTTTTTCACCTTGAAGGGCCTAATCATGGCATTTCATCCCTGTATTCATTTCAAGGCCAGGGAATTCAATTATGATTGGAAGGATTTGGAGGACATCCCTCATATCATAAGATCTAGCTATTTTTCCACCATCCAAAGCTCTTGACCCGCTCCCTCCAACCTTGCAACTCTTGTCAACATGGGTGGCGATAGAGACTGAATGGAGCCAACATCCTACAAAGAGGTTTGTGAAAATAAAAAGGTGTGGAAAAAGATCAAGAAAGGTAGGATAACAGAGTATATGGAGCATATCACTGAGCATAATCCTCTAGTGGTAAGAGATTTCATTGTTGCTTGGTCAAAAAAGAAGGTTTTCATGAGGGGGATTTCTATTAATGTTTCTGATGAGTTTATAAGAGAATTCATGGGCATGGCTTGCATAGGTGTAAAATAGTAAAAGGATCAATCAAATAAACAAGATTCATCATAGTGATTTTTTTGAACTAATGAATTTGTGCAAATAAATAAAAAGGGATTTCCTCGCACTGACCTACCCAAATATTGGCCCAAAGTTTGCTTATAGGTCATGAGGTACATGACCCTGGAAGGTAAGTACACCTTGATATTTTTTCACCATTTCATGTTTCTCAATCATTTCATTGGTTTTAAGATTGATGTTCCCTATTTTCTCCTAAAATCCTTGGAAAGCATAGTCCTCTTCCACCAGGTTAATGCAACTAACCCGATCTTACACAAGGCCTCATCTTTATGTTGGTGAAACATGGTTGTACCCTGCTTGGAAAAAAAGTACCCACTGAAGGATTCTCCTCTAAGGAAGACTCCATGGAGGCCCCCCTAGAGGGGGATCCCTCTATGAGCTTCCTCGTAATAGCTTACCCCATTCCCCTCCAGATGATCTTCCCTTGAAAATGCTTTTCATCCCTAAACCTAAACCCATCACCCTCAGCTCTCCCTCCACCTATGATCAGAAAAGTAAGGCCATTGTAATAGAGGAGCATGAGAAAAACAAAATAATGTTGAAAATTTTCAACATAAAGTTCTAGTAGGCGGGTTTCAGTTTGGCAAAACTAATCCAAGATTGGAATGAGCTTCACCAGGTGACAGAGGCCATGACCCATGTGTTCGTGTAATATTCCCTACCCCCTCCCCTTTCCCTAGTTCTCAAATCCCCTAAGGACCCCAAATCCCCCCTGGAGTCCCCCCTAAGCATCCCTTCCCCCAACTGAAAGGCAGGAAACACCCGAGGATATTTTTCCCTAGTGAAAAAGCTGAGGGTCCTAGGAATCAGACCGGAGATAAAGCCTTGAAAGACAAGACCAACTTTCCACCAAAGGAAAATTCTACTACAGAGGATACCCAGGAGGGTCCCCCCCAATTAACATGTTTCTGTGTCTGATCTTGTTTTTGCATTTTAGACTTTTTATTTTTTTTCGTTCAACTATGTAAGGCCTAGTTAAAAGTCTTTATTTCACTTTTGTGGTTTTGGGTTCCTGTAAAACCCGGGTTTACCTTATCTAATATAAAACATCATACTTATTCATAATAAATGCAAATAAATCTAGTCAAACCTAAAATAGTAAAATTAGATTTTCTTGTAAAAATAATTACTTATGCTGTCATACATGGAAAGATATTACACTTTTATATGTATGTTTAATGAATTTAAAAGATAATTATATGATCTAAAATTATTGGAAGAATTTTATGATTTCTTAAAACTTAAGTTTTGGATTGACATTTTAAGTACAATGTTTGCAAGGAAACTATCGAGAAAATATGCTCAAAAATATTTTTAGGTCACATCATATGTCTTGGGCCAAGTGATTAGACTTTTAGTGTGTATGTTTAATGAATTTAAAATAAAATCATATGATATAAATCTTTTGAAAGATTTTATTAATTAATTTATATTTTTATTAATTAATAATTTGTATTATATTTAATTTTATTAATTAAAAAATATATTAGTTTATTAACTTATCTATTTTTTTATAAATAAATATTGGATTAAAATAAATATTTCCAGTTACATATTACATGAACTTGAAGTTTCCTCTTTCCTAAAAAGTAGGTATTAGTTTTTTTTTTTGCCTTTTCAAATCATAGCATGTTTTGCCTTCTCCTGCTTTTTGCATGCATGCAAAAAATACAAGCATCCATGCATGCATGTAATTCTAAAAAATTATATACATGCATGCAATTCTAAAAACTTGCATGCATGCTTATTTTTTTGTAGAATCTGCATGCATCCTTTATACAAAACATGCTTTCATCCTTTTATACAGAATATCCATGCATGTTTTCTATAATTAATCCAAAATTAAGCAAAAGAGTGAATTACAACATTAATGTTGTATTCTCATTTTTCTCTCCAAACTTGTTGGGATGATTTGGAGCTGCAAATCATGTCCCTATTTTAAATTTTAGGTTCATTGAATTTTATTTGAAAAAGGGATTTTGTGATCATTTTTCCTCTTCATTGTTGATTTTTGTCTTTATTCTAGGGAAAATTATGTTTTCCCATCCATATTATTCCCAGTGATATTATTTCTTGTGAACTGTGTGATTATTATACTTTTTTCAAGGGAGTATCTAATATCACTCCTTTCTCAGATTCTTTATTTTCATCACTCAATTCAACTGATGCATGGTCGAATGTGACTCTCTTCCACCAAGTAGCTTTATTTTCTCTTTATTTAAACCACTTATAAACTATTGTTACCTAAGGTAGTGTTCTTATCTATTAGATTTTGAATTGGACCCTATAGATGTAGACTTGTAATAACCAAATGGCCATATTCAAAACATTACCTACATCTAAAAATAATATTTTCATAATTTATATTTCGGTTCTTGTTGAACTAGCCCAAACTAAGGAAAAATTAGTAGGGAGCCCTTTGCTTAAATCCACAAATATACAAATACAGACACATCTTGATTTGAATCTATCCTATATCAAGCAATCTTGGTTAAAAATACACCTATAACATTTCTTATATCTTTTAGGGTTGGTTGGGTCCAAAAATACAAAGACAAATTTGATCTAGCCTCACCCAAACTAAGACATGGGAGAGGTTTTCAATCAAGGGGTCAAAGTTTGGAAACCAAGGATTCATGAACAATCCCTCCCCCTTATGAAACTAGGGCCCATTTTTGAAATCTCATATTGTTCTGACAGGTCCTCAAATAATGCAATGAAGAACCCTTGGGCACAAGGAGAGATTTCCATCTCTCCTAATACGATGGGATCCCATTGTTGGCTTATCCACTCATATAGATTAGGAATAGTAGGCCAAAATCTATTAAACCTATAGATTAATACTCTTTCACTGAGTGTATATATAAAATCAGATGCCTCCTCATTATCTGGGTAAATCATGAGGGGTTTAGTTGATTTATAAACAATAAAGCTTTGCTTAAGAGAAGGAAGGGGATCATTCCTTAGTCTGTGATGTTTGTTTGTAACTACCACATGTCATTCTTTTTTGTATTTTTGTATTCCTTATATTTGTTATATAGGTAAGATTCAAAATAACCTCTTTAAATGAGGCTTTTTTATGAATCTTTTCTTCACCATATTGCCTGCTTGTACTTTAGGAGGTTGACTTAGGTTCTTCTTCTAGGTGATCTTCCTGCAATATCTTTGAATCACCTTCTTTGCTCTTGCGTGCAATCTTAGGGATAGACTTGGGACTTTTAACTAGTAAATCCTCTTTCAATAGGAAAGAATCCTCTCCATAATTCTTACATGCATCCTTGAATTTTTGATCTTGATGATTTCCCCATCACTCTACTTTACATGGACTATTAATTTATCTATTTATTAAAAAATTCTCTCTCTCTCTCTCTATATATATATATATATATATATATATATATATATATATATATATAACAATTTATTACTTATTTCATTTACTAAAGAAATTTATTAATTAATTTTATTAATTGATAAATTTTATTATTTTATTACTTTACTAATTAAAAATTATATCGATTGATTACCTATTTTTATTAATTTATTAATTGGTAATTATAATTTAATCATTTTTTTGGAATAATTAAACTATAATATTAATAAACTTGAAATCTTTTAAGGGTTAATTTTTAATTCATGTTATTTATTGTGTTTGAACACCATGTCACTTTGAGGTACAAGTTCACATTGTTTGAAATTAGAGGTAGACATATATTTATAGATTTGTCAACAACTACTCTCATATTTAATATTTCTTGTGACTATTATCTTTTTCTCTATTTAAGAAAGCATGGGTTTGTTATTCCACCATAAATATTTCTCCACTGATGATGGATTGTGGTTGGATCGCTAAGAGGGGAGTGGCATTTTTTTTGGTCTTACTTTCTTTGGAAAAAATATCATATTTAATTTTGAACCTCCATGTTCTTGGAAAATTTCCTAGGTAATGTATTAGGCCACCCTATCTTACCTTAAGAGATCTTTAGGACTAACATGTCAATAATTGAACCCAAAACCTCAATCAACTAAGCATTTCTTAATCACCAATCAATTTAGCCTTACATACTTATTTTAATATCTATGTATTATATACTTATAATTATTTAAAGAAAATTAAATTTCTTCTTTATTGTATCAGGGGTTTACACTCAACAAGAAATGATTTTTAATCGTTTTTTGTGAGCCAAAAAACAATAGACCAATATTCACTTGACACTAAACTGAAGGATAATTATTTATACACTAAAAAAATGCTTATTTTTCAATTTTAAAAAATCAAAATTTTTAATTTAATTTTAAAGTATTTACAATAATCACTTTATTTGAAGTGTTTTTTTTTTCAAATGAAATTAGATGTTTTTTCTATATTTATGTAACCTAAAAATGGCTTTGAAGCATTTATTTAGTATTATTTTATGTACTTCTTGTTTGCTTGTTTATTTGTCAATTATTTGTTTAAATAAAGCGTTAATAAACTATGTTTGTTGATTTTCAATAGTTCTCCCTTATCTTTCTCACTCTAAAAATAATTCTTTTGATTCCAATACTTTTTGATTCTTTCTCGAAAGCACTGTTCTACTCTCGACCCGTGTCAAAAATACGTAAAGATTAATAGTATTGGTCTTTACTAAATGAAGTTGCAACTATCCCTTTCTCTAAAATTTTTCACTTTTAATAATTAAATGTTAATTTATATATTAATAAAATCTTAATTTTAATTTGATTGTATAAATATATAAATATTTCATTTTATTAATGAAAAGTAAAAAATAATACATACATGAAAATTATACACAAGAAAATTTATCAGTATAAATTATCATTCTACTACGATTATATTTATAGTGCCTCGAAGATACTTAGATTGTTCTAGGTAGACCACAAACTTCAGAATTAAATTACCTAATATCAATATATATATTTTTTATTTTATAAAACGGTCGGCCCAAGCGAAAGGAAAAATGGGAATGACGAATCCTGCATTATGCTATCACTTTATTATGAACGAATAAAATAATTGCATAGGCATTACTATATATATATATATTTAAATAATTAAGTCGTAAGCATCGATGACGTAAATTCAGGTGGATTGCCCGGCTGAGGGCTGGTCACTCGTCACTTCACTTCACTTTGCCCTTTATTAATATTCTCACACCGAATAAAGTTTTGTGGGTAACAAACGTGCTGCCCGCCCCCCGCCTTCTTTTCTTTTTTCTTCTCGATTACACTTTTAATATATATGTTTAATAAATTTAAAAGAAAATTATATGATTTAAAGTTTTTGTAAGACTTTTATAATTTCTTAAAACTTAAATTTTGAGTTGGTTTTTCATATATCGTTTTTAAAAATTATTAGTTAAATATCTTTAAAAATATTTTAAAATTATATCATATATTTTAGTGTGTTACAGATTATACTTTTAATATGCATGTTTAATAAATTAAAAAAAAATTATATATATTTTTTTAAATTATAATTTGTTTAAACTTAAGTTTTGGATGAGGTTTTTAGATACAAATATCTTCATAAATATTTTTAGGTTATATCATATGTGTCATTGGGCCAGTTTAATGGAGTTATAATTATGCGACATTGCTTGCTCCTTTCGAGTTCTTCTCTAAGAAAATAATTCTATAAGAGTTATAGACTATGCCTTTAGTGTTTGCTTTCTTATTTTTGAGTTTTTCCATGAGAAAAGAATTCTACAAGAGTTACAAACTATACTTGTAGTGTTCCCCTGTACAAGAAGGGAACAAGCGACACCGTATGGTTATAACTCCATTATGCTAGCCCCATGACAAAATATGTCTTGGTGTGGTAAGGATTACACTTTTAATGTGCATGTTTAATAAATTTCAAAGAAAATTATATGATCTAAAGTTTTTGGAAAAATTTCATGGTTTCTTAAAACTCAAGTTTTGGGTTGGTTTTTTAGGTAATAAATTTAAAATAAAATTATATAATTTAAAAAATTTGGAAGAATTTTATGATTTCTTAAAACCCTAATTTTGGAATGGGTTTTTACGTACAAATATACTCAAAAACATTTTTATGTCACATCAAATGTCTTGTTGTGGTAAAGATTACACTTTTTATGTATATGTTTAATAAATTTAAAAGAAAAATATATGATCTAAAGTTTTTCGAAGAATTTCAGAGTTTCTTAAAACTCAAGTTTTGAGTTGGCTTTTTAAGTACTACATTTATAAAGAAATTATTGAGCAAATATACCCAAAATCATTTTTAAGTCACATCATATATCTTGGTGTGGTGGAGATTACACTTTTAGTACATATGTTAATGAATTTAAAAGAAAATTATATAATTTAAAAAATTTGGAAGAATTTTATGATTTCTTAAAACCCAAGTTTTGCGCTGGGTTTCTAAATACAAATATACCTAAAAATATTTTAAAGTCATATCATATATCTTGATGTGGCAAGGACTACACATTTAATGCATATGTTTAATAAATTTAAAATAAAATTAAACAATCTAAAATTTTTATAGGAATTTTATAGTTTCTTAAAACTCAAGTTTTGATTGGTATTTTAAGTACAATGTTTACAAGAAAACTATTGGGTGAATATACTCTAAAAATATTTTTAGATCACAACATATATCTTGATGTGTTAAAGAATACGCTTTTAATGTGTATGTTTAATGAATTTAAAAGAAAATTATATGATCTAAAACTTTTGAAATAATTTTATTAATTAATAATTTTTATTATAATTAATTTTATTATTTTATTATTTTATTAATTAAAATATATATTTATTTATTACTTAAGTTTATTAATTAGTGATTATATTTTTTAACAATTTATTATTTAATTTTATTAATTTAATGAATACATTTATTAATTTAAGATGATTATTATTATGATGTTGAGATAATTAAGACCTTAGAAAAACAACCCAGGGAAAAGCTCTAAGATCCAGATAGTAGAAATATATACATTTATATCAAAGAAAACCATACTACTGACATCAAACTACTCGAGCATAATCACCTCTTAGCATCCATTCCAAACACATTTGCACTAGTGGCTCCAAAGTCATCACCATCTTTCTGGCCATGGGGTTCAATGTCCTCATCCATGCAACACTCAGGTAATTAGGTGCCCAACTTCACAGCTAGAAAGGCTTGGCCTTTATTGATTCACATTAACTCATCCAAAATCAAGGGGCTATGGTTTGTCATTTCCAATCCTACAGAATGCATTAACATTTCCAAATCCATGTGTTCTTCATGAAGGGAGTAAGTACGAATCGCATTTAAGAGGATATTAGGGTCATATCAAAGACATCCCTTCACCCCACCGACTGCTTCCTCCTACGTAGGCATCACCAAAATTAAGTCTATGCACATCATTGGGTAGAGGGGGCTTCCACAACCATAGACTAACATTCTTAGTTTCTCTAAGCTTGACCCTTTTATTAGTTGCTTAGTCTACCACCATATTTCCTTCCCTTTGACTATGAATATACACAATATGATCAAATAATAGACTCATTTGGGGATATCTCCTTTATAATGAATTGGAGTTTCCATGCTTTGGTTTTACCATTTGACATCACATTGATTATTAATTTAGAATCAACTTCAATAATTATCTCTTTCCAACTTTGTGAGAGTGCAATCTAAAAACCTTTCAAGAGCGTTCTAGCCTTTGCTACATTGTTAGTATCAAAACCAATGTATTAATAGAAGATTAAGATGGATTGACCCTTGTGATCTCTAAATACACTTCCACATCCAATCGAACTTGAATTTCCCTTCAAACCACCATCAAAGTTAAATTTAATTTTTCATGGCTCTCAAAACTTCCAACGAACTTTTGAACTTTTATTCAAGAATCCAATCTTATCAAACCCCTTATCAGGGTTTTTTAATATATATATTTTTAATTTATTAATTAGTTTTATTAATTGACATTTTACATTATTTTATTACTTTATTAATTAAAAATTGTATAATTTGATTACTTATTTTTATTAATTTATTAATTCATAATAATAATAATTTTTTGGAATAATTAGACTATAATTTAAGGATGTAGATTAGAGGTAGAATTATTGTGGGTAGAAGTGCACTCTCTCATATCCAATGGATCTCAATGGACCATGGAAGACCTCTTTTCTAAACAAGGGTGATAGGCAATATTGTCTTATGGATAAGCCCCTCTAGGGGACAATTAGTAGAGATTGGTCTTGAGGGATGTATTATTCTACTTCCTTTTTTGGATGCTTGGGTGTTTTGGTTTTCTATATCCTCTCTTTTTGTTATCCTTTCATTTGTTTCTCTATAGTGTATGTGTTCTTTTTTTCTTGTTCTTTTGGGAGGCAATGTTCTACTGCTCTTTTCTTTCTTCTTCCTTCCATTTTGCTATGGGGAATAGGACCCTGTTTATGTCCCATACCAGTTCATAGCTTTGGTCAAAAGTGTTTTACCTAATCAAATAAAAAAATTAGACTATAATGTTAATAAACATGAAGTATTCATAGGTTAGTTTTTAAGTTACATTTATTTATTTTGCTTGAACACTATGTCACTTTGAGGTATAAGTTCACAATGTTTGAAGTTAGAGGTGGACACATATTTCTATATTTTTCAATGACTATTCTTACATTTAATTTTTCATATGATCATTATCCTTTCCCCTATTTAAGAAAGCATGGGTTTGTTTTTTTATCATAAGTATTTTCCCTGAGTATAGATTATAGTTGGTGATGAGAAACGTCAAGTCAAAACTACACACAATTATTCTAAATGATTTAGATATAATTCTATGGACTATGATTTACTAAACTCCGACATTATTTTAATGTCATGGAAGTGGTTTTATTTTCTTTCAAAGAATTGGAGATGGGAGTGACATTACTTTACTTTGAGAATTCATTGAGAGTTAGAGTTTTTTTCTTTCTTAAGAAGGGGAGTGGTCATAATTTCTTTGGAAAAATAATCCTCTTTATTATTTTTTGCCCCTATAGAAAAAAGAGAATGAAAAATAACCTAAGGAATTAACCCTTTAGGAAAAAACCAAAACATAATTTAGACCCACCAAGATGGTTAGCAAGGTCCTACTAACTTGGTGAGGATTGAACATTAAAATCTACCATTCCTCCACCACAACTAACCAAAAACCTAGAACAATAAATTTTATTTATACAGGCTATTAGCTATTATATTGAAGGTTTAAAAAAATTTAAAAGGGTTACAAAAACATAAACCAGGGCACCAATTACCTACTCATACAACCAAACTAGAACCAAATTCCACCATTCATTACCAGAGTCAATCTAAAACTATGACCTCTACTCCCTAGAGGATTATTTCCCTCTAGTACTTGCATACCTTGCATAACCTAGTCACCACCTTATCCACCATATGTAACCTTAGCATTAGCCTACTCCTCTTCCTCCTCACCATCGAAACTCATAGGAGCCTTAAAAATGCACTTAGGTGGAAGCTGCATCCCAAGCTTAGATGTTAGGAAGGCTAAGCTCCTCTATAATTTCACAATCCCATATAATATCACATAGCTATGGTTTGTAGACTTTAAACCCACAGAGTGAATAAGCATCTCTAAATCCAAATGCTATTAATGTAATGTGAAATATCCAATTGTATTTGAAAAATATTAGCTCCACTGATATCTTATACAACATCAAAGACATTTCTACACCCAATGGATTGCTCAGGGTATATCATGAATGATTTTAAAAACTTTGCAATCTCCTGCTTCTATAACTCATCAAACTTAGTCATTTATTGCCACATATTTTGTATCCAAATTCTCATCAATCCATTATGATTTTCCTTGTCGATATAGTCATCAAATTGAGTTGAGGCTACCTCCCCTATCATCCATTCAGGATAAGCTACCTGATGCCCTATTCTAGTCTTCAGAAGAACCCTCAGTTCTAATTTCACCCCTTTTCCTTTCTCCATTGAATTTACTTGCAATAATCAAGAAACTTTTCCACCACACCATTAAAAATCCCCAAAACTCAACTAAACAAAAATACATCCACCTAAAATCCACCACCATCCCATCTTTTAAATACACATCCCTGACATGAACAATCATAAATCTACAGTATAAACCACTTATCAGAATGATTAACTAGAGTAAATGATTCTATCACCTCAAGCTCCTACCTTACATAAATCAACACCTAAAGACACTTCCATTCATCATAAAACCATCACCTAGGCATCATTGATTCACTCCCTTTTTAAAAATAGATAAATATCCCAACTTATTTATTTATATCCCATCGATCTCCATTAGCTCAACCTATCCATAATTGTCTTGATGTCCTGGGTTAGCAATTTTAACAAATCATTTGAAAAGGGGGGGGTGTATATTTCATATAAATTCTCTTATGCTTATCTCTTAGATTATCCATTGCATTATCTGCATAATCAATGATCGAGTTCCTCACCCATTCCATAAGCTAAAACTCTACATGTTTTAGGAAACCCCTTAAATATTTTACATCATCCAGAATAATGTGAATCTTCCAAGCTTTGGTCCTACCAACACGTAGTGCATTGATAATAATCTAAGAATCTCCTTCTATAATTAGAGTATCTCAGTCATGCTCAACTACCACTTGGATTCATTTTAATAAAGCATGAGCCTCCATCATATTATTCATCTCTACACCTAACTCCTAAGAATAAAATTAGAAATGATTGTTTGTTATGGCCATGAAAAAATCCACTTGCTTTTACCACACTAGGGTTGCCTTTAGAGGCCCCATTGAAATTTAGTTTTAACTTACCAATGGGTTAAAGCAAATAAGTGAGTCCCACTTGGCAGCCAAGTTCATCCAAACCTAAAAAAATGGTGTTTGAACAAACCCCCTTCATTTGAAAGGGGTTCATTCTAACCCCCTTCGTTCAAACACACCCCCCCTGTATTTTTTGAAGGAGGTTCGAACAAACCCCCTTCAAACAAAGGGGGTTTGAACAAACCCCCTTCAAATGAAGGGGGTCAAAGTTTTACTTTATGTGTTTGATTAATTTGAATGAATTGGCCAATGAAATTATTTATTTGACGGGGGGTGGGGGGGGGGGGCGCGGGGTTGAATGAACCCCCTTAATTTGAACCCCATGTGGCATCAAATCCTCACCCATTGAAGTGGAAAGCTACTATTGGCCTAAAATTGACACTTTGGATGCCACATATTAGGATGAAAAAATAAAATAAAAACATGTGTATCTACATATAAATAGGCCTTTTTATGAGATTTCTAATAATATTATTTTTTTATAAATTTTAATAATATTTAATATTTAATTGTTAGGTATAGTAGGAGACTACACCAAGATTTAACTCATGCACTGTGAAATTGAGCCAAACACACAGAGAATTAGTTCAACAAATAATAATTATTACACACTCTGATAATTCTACACACTCTCTCATTATAAAATAATATGGGAGTTACAAATTTATAGGAACCTCATTCCTTTATTCTGTTCGTCAATTTCTCTCCCATAATCTTTCATGATTATACAAACTCTATTTATGATATATTGTTCTAACAATATAAACAATACATCTCAATAATATATATTCTAACCTATATCATATTATTATTTATAATAATATTACTACCAAATATAACTATCTAATTACTATTGATCTCTCGGTAAATACTCAGACTTACACAATGTAAAATTTATTTCCTAACATTCCCCCCATATTTTTTACATGGTGAAAAAACATTCATGCTCTTATCTGCAGTATGATCACCCATTGTAACATGCCCTATTTAGCTCATGACCTTGATATAAAGAGAACCTCATTTCTCCCATGGTTTTATAGATTTACCATAAACCTTGACATGAACAGGACCCATCAACTATTCACCACCTGTGGTTTTTTGGATCTCTACCACAAGCCCTTTCAAGATCCATGAAATTACATTGGTGCTTTCTATCCTTTCACAATATTTTCACATCAGAGAATTATGTTTAGAATTTTCACAAAAACTACATTACTTGAATAGGCATATTCTTCTATTCTTATTTTGAAAACACATAGTGGAAATGAAAAACATACCACACAAAATGTCACCACATCATTGGTGTGACCCCATCATTGGTGACTGACGAGAGGTTGCTGAAAGATTTCCATCCTCTATGTATCCTCTAACATCCACTAGGTCACTACTTACTTAGTCGATGATGTCGTGAAGATAATTACTGCCCCCATACTCTTGACATAATTTTTATAAAACAAACATTGATTACACCGATAATGCATTCGTGTACAATTTAAATATTTTTAAAATTTTTTTTTGACACTTTTGATGACTGAGACTTCTAGACATTAAATCATAATGATTGACATAATTATAAATACAACTTGACTCTTTTAAGATTTTTGACAATAAGATAATAAACCTCTAATGTTAAAAACAATTATAAACCTAAACCTATCGACACTTAATAAAAGACTTATAAAATTTAATAACCTAAAGACTCTCTTTAAACACTTTTGGGTTTTAAAACATATATAAACAATACAAAATAAACCATTAATTTTACTCAACGTATTTATACTTAAACCTAAATGATTCATTCACAATATTAAAGAGCCTAAAATAAATTTAATTAAACCAAGATTGGTACTTTAAAATAATAAGTTTGACCAACATTAATAAACCAAACTTAAATTAAGAACCTATACCTAAAAACTCATGGAGTGGCTTGCATGCATGACTAAGTTTTGAAGAAATCTATGGAATATCACTGAAAATTTGAGCTTGAAGAAATCCATGGAATATCGTTGGAATATCAACGTTGCCAAAAACATGGAGACTAGAAGAAACATATCACAATTTTTTCATATGGGTGATATTATAACATAGAATGCAGACCATGAATGATGATGACTGATCCACCTTAGAACATGGTTTAGATTCCCATGAGTAGATCATGTATATTCAAGATGGGTTAGTCAATTTAGTTGAGTTACTTGAATCACCATAGGATCTTCAGGTGACATGTATAGACTCTAAGGAGAGACTATGTATGAGTCCATAGATTGCACTATAGGTAGTTAAAGCATAGGATACAATACATGCACAACTGAAACCTAATTGGTTACCAATGTCCACACCCCTACTAGTTCTTAACATATTAGAATGGCACATCACCAGAGATATCGCTTGGGTAACAAGGTGTATGAAACTATTGTGAATTATTAAAGATCATAAAAATGATCATCCAAGTTATCTATCAAAAATATTATAGGCTTGCAGTTCTTCTTCTATTCTAGCCTAAAAATACACACTGTTGAATTTACTCCCTATAGAATCGATCCTTTGTACTATAGTCAAATTAAATGTTGTCATAAATGAATATATGACAATGTTTTTTTTAGAATAATATTCACGTGAAGCTTTGAGAATTTAATATAGATATAGAAAAGCCTTTGGATCTATTACCATTCAGTTAGTTTAAATGCAGTTCCACCATCTATCATGGAGACAATAGCAGAATCTCTTTTGAAATGTTTTTCCTCTACTAGACTCTCATTGTTTACACACATAGGATCATAGATAGATTTGATACTAATTTTAGGTATAGTAGGATAATACACCAAGATTTGACTCATGTACTATGAAATTGAGCTGAATATATAGAGAATTATTTCAACAAACAATAATTATTCCACACTCTGATAATTTTGCACACTCTCTAATTATAAAATAATACAGGAGCTACACATTTATAGGAACCTCATTCCTATATTCTCTCCATAAATTTATCTCCCAAAATCTCTCATGATTATACAAACTCTATTTATGATATATTATTGTAACAATATAAACAATATATCTCAACAATATATATTCTAACCTATATCATAATATTGTTTATAACAATATTACTACCAAATATAACTATCCAATTAATATTTACCTCTTAGTAAATAGTCAGACTTACACAATGTAAAAGTTAATTAGTAACATTATTTTCATTTTTTTAATATTGAAGACCAATTACTAATATATGCATTCTAGATGCCATAAATATACATAGTATCAATTAAAATAAAAAGCAGCGGTGGGGCATCCCCCATAGTCCTAGTAATTGATAGTTCAATATAAAATGACCCCAAATAGGCAACCCAAAAAAAGGAAGATAAAAAGTATCAATGGAAAATATGCCAACCAGGCAACCAAAAAAAGCCAATAGTTTTACAAAACTCAGTGCCAAACAGGTAACCAAAAAAAAACAACACTAGTCACATCAAACTAGTGGGAGCAAACACAAAATAAATAGAGGCCCACCTAATAGGTGGTAGAATCAAAGATATGGGTCTAGTGCCCTACTGCAATCAGTGCCTTCCCTATCATAGCCACCATCATAACCAATTGAAGCATGTCCCTCTGAGGAGCTTTTATCACTACATTTCTAATCAGCTTATGTCTTAGGATCAACTTGATAGGGTAATGATCAAATTTGTCCAAAAGGCCTTTCATCTTGTTTTGATTTATATAATTGAGTACATCTTCCATGTCCACTAAGATACCACCTTTAACCAACTTCTCCAATTTTTTAGAGAAGGTTTTTATGTTCTTGTCAATTTGTTTCCATATTTCTTCTTGTGCTCCCTGAGTAGAGACATCTGGAAAAAGACTTGAAGATGAAGGACCTACCATTACATTCTCATCCCCTATTTACAAAAAAGGTTCAAGTCAAATAGAGCGAAGGTTTCCTTGGCTTCCCTGATTATGTAATCACCATGTTCCTCATTATAGAATTCCTAAAGAGCACTATCATTTTTGTCAACCCACTCACCAATATTTTTATTTTTAGACTCAGATGGGGCAAACCATTCCTTAACTAGATTATCATCCTGGTCAAAGTAGGCATCTTTGATGTAATCCCATTCAAGCTAAAAAAGCTTTACCTCCACTATTTTTAGGTGAGACACAACCCAATCTGGATGTGGACTCAATCTAGGGTACCCTCTTGAGTCAAACAAGCAATCTGAAGTCACCTTGAGAAGCCCTATCCTTAGGAATTTTTCAAGCTGGTCCTATGGAATCTTCAACTGAAGGAAAATCTACAAGGACAAAAAATGAAGGATGAATTCAATTATGAAGTTAGTAAGCACTCTATCCTTACCTTGAAACACCTCTAATTTCCTTTTTTTCCATAAAAAACAAATAATTTTAGTAGAGAAAATAAGCTAGAATTTGTGAAAAAAGGATGTGTTGATGCAGGAAAATGGCACCCAGTGGCAGGAAGTCGAGCTCCTACCTTCTCCTCACAACATGGAAACTCCCCTCTCACCTGTGGGACTGGCGAAGCTGGAGGGGAGAGTCTCTAGATAAGGGCTAGCTCCCTTTGATGCATCATGTTTGTTCCAGCAAGTGTAAAATATAGATATATAGATAAAATGAGGGGGGGATGAAAAGGGAGGAAGATGCAGGAAAACAAACTACTCTAAAGAGGTGATGCACCAAAATAAGTTGACCTTCTCACATCCACACTTGAAACCAGACAAATGCATACATACACTTCACATTTGGTAAAAGGACCAAGTTGCAGGAATTTGGTAGGAAGGCTTTCATGAAAACATAGAAAAATAGGGGTTCACCAAGGTGTTGTGAAATGCACACTGTAAGTAATCTCATCTACTCTTGCACTTCCAAATACTGCTCTTCTCCTATCATATGTAGAGATGGCACCTTGTAGACAATAGGTATGCTGGTGTTGAACCTGTGAGAGCATCAAGAAACAATGACTAAACACAAACAACACTCAATACATACTCAGAAAAGTCTATCCAAGATGGAGGTAAAACTACGTTTATTGATTCAGGTGGAAATTTTATCAGGGCTACCCCTTGTAAAATGTGAAAGATAGATCATTACAAATGATAAGTTTGCAATATATAAGAGAAAATAAGGAGTCTCATTTAGTGCTCCTTTTTTACAAGTGGACAATTTACGTCTCCTCATTGGGAAGAGGAAAACACTATTGCCGATGTCATCCTTCTAAAAGAGGCCTGCTATAACCATGCTGTATGATCACCGAATTTGACTTTGGGGTTTGAGCATTAATGTGGAAACACAGACTGCACCCTCTTTTTCTACAAATAGATTGAAATTTGTCCCCTTTTTTATGCACGTGCCATGCCATTCACTGTTTGCACCATTTGGGGATTATCAGGCAATAAATCACCTTCACTTTACCACTTGGACTGCTTCATCCTTTCCTGCACCCTATCATTCTCTTGCTTTGTCACCTGGGATTTGTCCTTTTCCATGGTTAGCTCTTTCTTAGTTGAAAACAAATGACCATTTTGTTTCATGAAATTTTATGTTCATATGGCCGTCATGTTTTGAAAACCAATGGCTAAACTTTTCTATTAATTTTGACATCCTCTGGGACATCACCATCCCCGTTAAAATGTCATTGGGTTCGTGTGGCTTCTCTTCGGGCACTTCTCTTTGTCCTGTCACCCTCACAAAGGGAAGGTGACCCTTCAGAATTTGAAAGTGTTCCTTTTGTACTTGGCTGAAAGTCCCTCACAAGGGCACCTGCCCTTTGGGGTCCTTCGGTGGGTCCCTTTGTTTAGTGGATTGCTTCCCAGGCTCCCATGGACAAATTGTCTACAGACAAATTTCCCCAGGTCTGTCTTTGCCTTACTTTGTTTTCTGCAGACTTTTGTTCACAGACATTTTCCTGCGGACAAAAAGTCTGTAGAAATTCTATCCACCTTTGCTTTAAGCTTTGGTGTATACGGCCCAAATTCCTTCAGACTTTTTGTCTGAAGGAATTCCTTTGGGCAAAAGTTTGAAGGAATTCGGGACTTAGTCTATTTGAGCAAAATTGAACTTTGAACCAAACTGAACTTACCCGATCTTCATTTTTGAAGTGCCTGCCCTCCGCTAGGGCATTTTTTACCTTGAAGACTCCCCATCAGCTAAGGGCATACCCTTGAACCAAGCCATTGAACCAAAAAGGTTCAATGGTTCAAGGGTTCAACCATTGTGTGCTGATGGACTAATGAACCAAGGCCGACAGACCTCTTGCATTGAACCAAATGATTGAACCATCCACTTTGAACCAAGCCCATTGAACCAAAATTTGGTTCAACAGTTCAATGGTACAAAGGTTCAATGCTATTGAATTGAGATGTTTAAACTGAGCGATGAAATTTTGAACCAAAGGTCACTGAGCTGCTTGAACCAGGCCATGAACCAAACTCATTGAACTTGAAGACGGATGAACCAAGTGCTGAAGAACCATGACATGAACCTGTGTATCCTAAAAATGATTGACATTGAATAACAAGGGAAGAGGGAGACCAAAATTTTGCTTGTGGGCAAAATGGGTCAAAAAATTGGTGACTCATAGGGGAAGCATGCCTGTTATGCTTAGAATCCAATTTCCTTTCAGTCCATTGGGCATGGAGTCAGATGCAGCTATGAAAGAATTAGCAATAACCTCAAAATATCTAAGAATCAAACAGTAAGCTTTACCCCACACGCGCAGGGAAACACACAAGGCTAAAAAACACTACCTGTGTAAACTGCACTTAGGGAAAATAGGAAAAATAGATGAAAACAAACTATTATATACAGCTAACTAGGTATTCTCACCTCCCTCCTAGATCGAAGGGAAAATTTCTCAAGTTTCCTTTCTGGCAAGAAGACTTATGGTGCCAGGCAAATAGCTAAATGAAAAAGAGAGTTGGTGACCTGCTCCTCTTGCCTACCACCTGAGTTGGCTGGTATTTGAGTGGATCAAATTCAAACATGCCTCCAATGTATATGTATTCTGCTTGTCATTAGAAGCCTGTTAAATGCTGGTCCTTCATATTGGTGCTCCTCACCAAGAAATTAATGGTTGCTAGCTCATCACCATAACCCTTTTAATCTGCACATTCATTCTGCAATGTATCATGGTCTAACTTGTTCCCTTTTGCCTCATTGAAAATCTTGTTAGACTCATCCTCTGCTTCTTCTTGGCCTTCTTGAAGAAGGGTGACTATGGTGATGTCTAAAATGGACTCACACAATGATTGCTCATCCCACAGAACATCACCTCTTTGTTTAAAGCTCTCTTCTTCAAGGGATTCCTCTAGGAAGATAGATCTCTCCTTTTCCTCTTTGATGATCATGACCTCTAGATGTTCAAAGGCATCCTCCTGATCCTCCTCTAACTCATGCTCCTCAGTGTAATCATCCTCATCATCAAAGCAACAAGGAAGTTCATCAAATAGAGGGGAAGAGAGCTCACCATGCATTTGTTCCTCCTCGTATTGCTAGAACATTTGCATATATGCAAGACCTGCATCTTCTCCATTGCTGATAAGGTCTTCACAAGGAGCATTGATGATGATTTCTTCTTTGTTGTCACTCATGACAAACTCTTGAAGAACTATAGATTGGATCTTCTGCTCCTCACCTGCCTCTTACAAAATGGGTTCTTCCTTGAGAAGGGGCAAAGTGGAGAAAACATGTGGAAGAGGAGGTAGTCCTTGAGCTAGAATCAAATGATTCTCCTCTCTCCACTTGGTCAACACTTCATCAATATCAGGTATGGCCTGATTTCTCTCTTGGAAATGTGTAAGTGGGGTGTGTTTAGACATGGAATGTGCTGTTTCGTTTGAACCATCCATCACACATTTGCTGAAGAATTTCTCTCTGGACTCCAACTCTGCAATTCTTCTGGCCAGATCTTCTTGGAAATGCCTTTCCTGGAGGTCACCAACATCATCATGAGCTTGCACAGCTTCAACTTCTTCAAGGCTTTGAGAAAAACCTTGCTCTTCTTCTTCCTTTCTGCCCCATGATTCTATTGTTTTCCCCTAGGTCAGGATCTCATAATTGGAATTTTGCTCTTGTGAATAGGTAGTAACTTTGTTTTCTCCAAGGTCCTGGGGCTCCTTAGCAAAGTCTGGAAATTTTAACTCTCTTTCAAGAAGCAGCTTCATCCTAGCCTCTAAATCTTTAATTTGCTTGGATAGGTTGTCCTGAAAGAATCTTTCTTGGAGGTCACTAGCATTATCCTCTCCAAAGCTCAGAGCTGGTTCCTAGCATTCCTTCCTCCAACTTAGAATCTACACATCATGCTGAAGGACTTGGGGAGGTTGGGGAATGCAAGGAAAAGACTATTGGTGCATTGGAGGAGTCGTTAGAAGAGGGACGTGTTGGCTGGTGGTACTCTCCCCAATGGAAAATTCATAATCTAGGGAGTTTAGAAGATTCATCTCCATGGGAGGTTGTTCTGATGTCTTATGGTGTTGGAAAGCTGGGCACATGGGATTGAGAGTGAATGCATTTGATGAGCTGGAGTGAGCAATTGTAATCTAATAGAAAGGATTTGGTGCAAAAGAGGGGGTTTTCTTTAGAATAGGAGGGGGATCACAAAGCTGACTGCCTTGAATAAATGGATTTATCCATTTTGCTGCCTTCTCTTTGATGGGTTACAAGGCCTGTGCTTGCCCAAACAAGCACTCCTCTTTATACATCAGCTCCTGCTAATATCTATACTGCTCTTCTAACCTGTTAATCTCTAATTCCAAGGCCACTTCCCTTATCATTGAAGGGCAACTAGGAGAGCTTCCTGAGGGGATTGCATAAATATCTAGAGCCTGCTCATATTCATATGAAGGAAAACAAGACCCATGATTTTGAGCAAAGGAAATATACATACAAGAAATGATTTCTAATGGCACCAGGCTACTTAAACAATAGATTTAACTCAGAGTTGCCAGATGCTAAAAACTTCAATTTGCTATAACAGGACCAATATCAATCCTAAAACTTTATTGTGTTGTCAAACTAGGTCCCACCGGGCATGCTAAAACTATTGACACAGGAAAATGGCACCCAGTGGTAGGAAGTCAAGCTCTTGCCTTCTCCTCACAGCATGGAAACTCCCCTCTCACCTGTGGAACTGGAGAAGCTGGAAGGGAGAGTCTCTAGATAAGGGCTAGCTCCCTTTGATGCATCATGTTTGTTCCAACAAGTGCAAAATACAGATATATAGATAAAATGGGGGGGATGAAAAGGGAGGAAGATGCAGGAAAACAAACTACTCTAAAGAGGTGATGCACCAAAATAAGTCAACCTTCTCACATCCACATTTGAAACGAGACAAATGCATACATACACTTCACATTTGGCAAAAGGATCAGACTGTAGGAATCTAGCAGGGAGGCTTTCATGAAAACATAGAAAAATAGGGGTTCACCAAGGTGCTATGAAATGCACACTGTAAATAATCTCCTCTGCTCCTGCACTTCCAAATACTACTCTTCTCCTATCAGCTACAGAGATGGCACCTTGTAGACAATAGGTATGCTGGTGTTGAACCTGTGAGAGCATCAAGAAACAATGACTAAACACAAACAACACTCAAGACATACTTAGAAAACTCTATCCAAGATGGAGGTAAAACTGCGTTTATTGATTCAGGTGGAAATTTTAGCAGGGCTATGCCTTGTAAAATGTGGAAGATAGATCATTACAAATGACAAGTTCACAATATATAGGAGAAAATAAGGAGGCTCATTTGGCACTCCTTTTTTACAAGTGGACAATTTGCGTCCCCTCATTGTGAAGAGGAAAACACTGTTGCTGATGTCATCCTTCTAGACGAGGCCTACTGTAACCATGTGTTATGATCACTGAATTTGACTTTGGGGTTCAAGCATTAATGTGGAAACATAGACTGCACCCTCTTTTTCTACAAATAGATTGAAATTTGTCCCCTTTTAAATGCATGGGCCATACCATTCACTATTTGCACCATTTGGGGATTATCAGGGAATAAATTGCCTTCACTTTGCCACTTGGACTGCTTCGTCCCTTCCTGTACCCTATCATTCTCCTACTTTGTCACCTAGGATTTGTCCTTTTCCATGGTTAGCTCTTTCTCAGTTGAAAAAAAATGGCTATTTCGTTTCATGAAAGTTGACATTCATATGGCCGTCATGTTTTGAAAACCAACAGCTAAACTATTTCATTAATTTTGACATCCTCCAAGACGTCACCATCCCCGTTAAAATGTCATCGGGTCTGTGTGGCTTCTCTTCGGGCACTTCTCTTTGTCCTATCACCCTCTCGAAGGGAAGGTGACCCTTCGACATTTGAAAGTGTTCCTTTTTTACTTGGTCGAAAGTCCCCCGCAAGGGCACCTGCCCTTCGGGGTCCTTCGGTGGGTCCCTTTGTTTAGTGGACTACTTCTCAGGCTCTCATAGAAAAATTATCCGCGAACAAATTTCTCTGGGTCAATTTCCATGGGTCTGTCTTTGCCTTGCTTTATTTTTCATAGACTTTTATTTGTAGACATTTTCCTGTGGACAAAAAGTCTGCAGAAATTTTGTCCATCTTTGCTTGAAGCTTTGGTGTATACGGCCCAAATTCCTTCAGACTTTTTGTCTGAAGGAATTCCTTTAGGCAAAAGTCTAAAGGAATTTGGGACTTAGTCTATTTGAGCAAAATTGAACTTTGAACCAAACTGAACTTACCTGATCTCCATTTTTGAACCACCTGCCCTCTGTTAGGGCATTTTTTACCTTGAAGACTCCCTATCGGCTAAGGGCATACCCTTGAACCAAGTCGTTGAACCAAAAAGGTTCAACGGTTAAAGGGTTCAACCATTGCACACTGATGGACTAATGAACCAAGGCTGACAGACCTCTTGCATTGAACCAAATGATTGAACCATCTGCTTTGAACCAAGCCCATTGAACCAAAATTTGGTTCAACGGTTCAACGGTACGAAGGTGTAACGCTGTTGAATTGAGATGTTTGAATTGAGTGATGAAATTTTGAACCAAAGGTCATTGAACTGCTTGAACTAGGCCATGAACCAAACTCATTAAACTTGAAGACAGATGAACCAAGTGCTGAAGAACCATGACATGAACCTGTGTATTCTGAAAATGACTAGCATTGAATAACAAGGGAAGAGGGAGACCAAAATTTTGCCTGTGGGCAAAATGGGTCAATAGGATGGACTTTAATTTTGGGACAAGCATATCCAAAAGCAATATTTAATCATCCAAGCTCATACCTAAAAAAAATATTCCAAGGTTTAAGACATTTTTGCCATAGATTAATAGCAAATGGGCATGAATAAAACACATCTTCAACATATTCAACATCACTATAAAAGGCACACAGAGGATTAACAAGACCATAATTATTCGAAACAACACCCACAACCAAGTTTTTATACATTAGTAACCAATAAAAATAGGAATTCTTAGGCTTAAGATAAGAGGACCAGATTACCGTAAACTTGAATGACCAAGCATGCAAAGGATCAAGCATAGACCAAATATGATTAAGGATAAGGTAAGGGACATTATAAAAGGAAAGATTCATGTAGAGCATATACATCATGTAATCAAGCAGAGGTGAGCCTTTTTTCCACTTCACACTATCCTAAAACTCATCCTCATCTTCCATAAACACCACATTATTATTCCCTTTGAGGTTTACTTGGAGCAAGGTGAATGTTCTTCATTGAGAATCTGATAGTTGAAATCTATCTTTAAGTTCTAACCATGAAGCCAAGTGCCCATGGAATAAGATATCTTTAAATCTCCTCAACCATTTAGTGTACCAGTGAAAGGCAGAGCATCCCCTAGTGAGGGCTAGTGGAATCCTGTTGACACTCAAGTTCTACCAAATAGATATATAGCCTTGACACATAGTCCCATACTAGTTGAAGATCTATTTTGCAGTAATGAAAGGCTTTGATAAATCCTAAGTAGAAAAAATGGATGAAAATATAGGAGAGCCAACAACTTTGATAGTGAAAGGCCCTATGAATAGATCAACAATATTTAATACTTTCTAGTTTGGCTTCCATTTTAGAAAGCCTCTCATGATATTATGCATAATCAGTACTTTCTAGGGATCATTCCCAATAGAAGATCTAACAATCCTTTAACTTCTAAGTTTATCCCCTATATTCGAAGGTCCTTTAAACCCAACCCACCAATATTCTCAGGGTTCAAGCAAAATTGCCATGAGACTGCATGCCTTTTCTTCCCCCATTTTCCATCTGACCAAAGGAAATATCTTATAGTTCTATGAAGCATTTTGACTTGTGTTTTATCGAATAACCAAAAAGAGGCATAATAAATGTTGTATGAAGAGATAACCTTCTGAAAAACTTGGTATCTACCAGGTAGTGATATTATGTGGCCCTACCATTTGCTAATTTTCTTATTAATTTTATCAAAGACCCAGTCTCACATATTTTTGAAGGATGGGGTTAAGGCAAATAGATTCCTTAGATATCTAACCATCTCATCTGGGCCTTTCCATTTCCAACCAAACATTGTCAACCAAATATGAGGTTGATCATTCCACCTCAAAATATGAGATTTATGCATTACAACTTTAGAACCTAAGGCAAAGTAGTAGATACTAATCCTTTTTGTAACATGCTCTAGATTATTCTAGTCTAAGGTAACATAAATTGAAGTATCATCGACAAAAAGGACATCAAGAAGAGACTCATTATTTGGGAGTGAGATACCTTTAATTAGAGGACCAATTTCTGCAAACCTAAGAAGGTAATGTAGTGCCTCAAAAACCAATATAAAGAGTGATGGGGCAAGCAGACATCCTTACCTTATGGAGCATTGAAGCACAAGGGAGTCTATCAGTTTACCATTGACTTTAATGATAACCAAAACATCCTTTAAGAGTACATTAATCATTCTATAGAATCTATCTTGAAATCCAAAAGCTCATAACATTCTCTCAATGAATGACCACTCAATTCTATCATAGGATTTCTCAAAATCAAGAAGGATCATTCCAACATCTTGGTTCAAATATATTTCTCAATACATACGTTCTTAGCTGGTGATTATATTATGTAAAATGTATTTCCCTTTAATAAATCCAGTCTGAGTTTCTAAGATAACAGAGGGCAGAAGCGAGGACATTCTCCTAGCAAGGATTTTTGCTAGAATCTTGTAGGAGATATTAAGGAGGGTAATTGGTCTCCAATTATTAACTAATGGCAAGTTTCCATCCTTTGATAAAATCTTGATCATTCCTCTGTTTATGTTCGAGCCAAGAGTGCTGGAGGAAATTACCTCATTATATATCTCCAAATAGTCCTTGGTAATCCATTCCTTATTGAATTTGTAGAATTATGTAGGGAAGCTATCTAGCCCTAGAGCCTTATAATCTTTTAGTGAGTTAATAGCGTTTTTGACCTCATCAAGAGAGATGATAGCCTCCAAAAAAGAGGCCTAAGTTTGAGAGACCTTCCTAGGAATACATGCCTCACATAAGGCTCTATTCTGTTAAATACTTTCATTTGATCCATCAGAATGGGAAAGGTTTGAATATAACTCAAAGAAATCTCCTTTAATGCTAGCAACATCTTGTACAATCTATCCATTGACTTTGATTTCTTTAATCTTGTTTTTAGCATGCTTAATTCTAAAAAAATTGAAGAAAAATTTGGACCCTCTATCATTGATCTTAAGCTTTGTTAACGTGCACCAAATTTGTTCCCCTCTAACAATGTACTATTGTGTCTAACAAGCTTGGTGCTTCAATATTTTAAGTTCTTCAAGAAGAACCCCATTGGTTGGATCAAGCTGTAGCAAGCATTTTGTGTGGATAAGTTTTTCTTGAGTATCCCTTGCAAGTTTCCTATGCTTCCTAGCTTTGATCTGTCCATAAGTCCTTGCAAAGTTTTTAGTAATTTTCATACTATAATTCCAATGGTCAATTTTAGAACTGGAGTTATAGACATCTTTACCAATGTTCTAGGAAGCTTTCAACCCCTCCACACATACCTTGTCTGCTAGATGTGAGACATTGAATTTAGATAGCCCTTTGAACTCTGTTGCATCTTTCTTATCATCACCAACTAGTGAGAAGGTTATTTCAATAGGGTGATGATCATACATATTATAGGGTAACACAGTCACTACATTACCACTCATGATTATATCTAATGTCAGTGACTCTGTGCTCAAATAAAGTCTATCTAGCCTTGAATATTGTCTCCTATTATTACTCTGATTATTGCACTAAGTATACCAAATTACTCTACTAAGGCTCTTACCTTTTAAGAAAGGGTCTTCAATTCTATGAATTCTTTTGAACTTGGATCAGAAGAAAAGCTCATTTCTTTTCCATACAATGTGGTCCCATCCAATTTTATCCTATTTATCCTCCACCATGTTGAAGTTGCTACCAAATATTTGGGGGACATTTTAAAGATTAATAGATAACCAATTCCAGAAGTCAGCATACTCATACCTATTTATAAAATGAAGTACCATATGTTTGAGGCAATGGGAAAAATATGAGACTATGGCCAGTTTTTTTTAAAAAATATCAGTGCACTCAACTTTAATGTCCTTGTTCTAATAGTATAAAAATTAATCTATTTTGACATATATATAAAAAAATATCATGAGGATAAGTCATAAGCATTGATATTCCCTTGATCATTTAAAAATTAATAAAAATTTATTTTTTTATCAAAAAATTATTTAAAAAAATCTTGCACTACATCCATGTTTCTAAGACCTCTTTGCAAAAAATCTTGAGAAAATATTATGTTTTTAGAAAATTATGAGGAGAAATCAAGTACTCAATAAAAAAATTTGTACATGAAACATACACTATGTATTTAGGTATTAAAAAATCTATTTTTTATTTTTTCAAAAAAATACTAAATATAATCTACACTTAAAATGAAAGATTTCATTAGTTTACACCATTTTCACATTTTATATGGTGAAGTCATTATTGTCTATACAAATTGAGAAATGTTCACATTTTCATTTTTTGTTGTCCCCTTTGTACCAAAAAGTGGGACATAATATTATGCTTCAAACCCAATGTTTGGGGCCCTCTAATGGTGTTTGGGAAATAAAACCTACTCCATACTAACCCCAATCCCCTTATCACACATACAAGACTCAAACCAATTTTGGATCCACTCATCCCCTCCCAGGTCCCAAGAGAGAGTACTAACACCCCAAACCACCACTATCTCCTTCAAATATTTTATTATCACTTGCTAGAGCCATCCTATTGAATGGGAAGAATATTTAAAAATTCTTTTTTTAATTTCTAGACAAATTTTCAAGCATATCATTACTAGAGCATCATCCCAAATCTACTTTAAGCATGGGGATTTTAGATTAAACTTCCACTGGAAGATAAAGAGATTGAGGTTCTTTGGAAAGGGGAATTTAATGTTGAAACTTCCTTGGAATAACCTCAAACTTCCCAAGTGAAAGTGAAATGTAGAAGAATGTGATCACTCAATTCCTCCCCAATATGGTATAGAGAACACATGGGTAGACCAACACATCCTCTTTTCCTCAACTAATCAAAATTTAAGATTCTATTAAGAGTGGTAGTCCAAAGAAATAAGTTTGCCTTAGGCATGCCTTTTATAAATCAAACAACCTCCATAGGGAACTTAATGTATATCATTCCTTCCATCCTCAAAATAAATTGGTAGGTCAAGTTAATTGAAACCTCATCCAAGGGGTAGCCTTCCCAAATTAAGCTATCTTCCTCAGCTCTATTAGGAATTAGAAAATTATTTAGTTACAAAATAAGATCAAAAACATGTTGTTGTGATAAATCATTTGGCCAACATACTTGTTTCCATTCCATCCTGAACCCAACCTTTCTATATAGCCTGCCACCTTGGATACCCAATAACTCTCAGCATAGGTCATCAGAAAAAATAAATTCTCATAATCCACTAAAAACTAAAACTTCAACCATGCATATCTCTAAAAGAATATACTTATACCATTGTTGAGATTTCATATGATGCCAAAGATCACATAAAATGATGAGATTTCACAAAATTTCAAATCATCAATCTTTGTAGAGGTTGTAACTGAGTAAGTAAATGGATTACTTCCTGGGAATCCAAATATTTATGTTAGAGCAATCAAATCCAAACTTTTACTTTGCACTCATACATCTTCCAAAATAGCTTATCGCCAAGAGCTTTATACATTCTATCTAATATTCAAAGGCCCAATCCTTCCCAGGAATTAGGCATGCAGACATAATCCAAGACACTAGGGAAAATTTTTATTTCCCTTATAACCCATTCCACAAGAAATCCATTTGAATATTAACAATTCCATCCCTTATCTTCCTGGGAATTTTGAAGATGTACATTAAAAAAGATCAACATATATTGCAATGTAGATTGAATGAGTTGAATTTCGATCATTGAAGACAACCATTTCCATTTATAGGATGTAAGATTCTTATTAACCTGGTCCACCATAGGTTACCAAATCATTGAGCTACAACTTACCACAAGTATGGGCATACCTAAGTAAGATCTCAATAACTTACTTTCAATAAATTCTAGGATGCCAATAAGCTTTTCTTTTATCCTCTCCTTTACATTAAGAAACAGAAGTTCTAATTTATCCACACTCACCTTCTACCCCATCATAACATCATAGGCATTTAGGATTTCTTTAAGCTCCCTAGCTTCCTTCTCAAAAGCATATCCAAGAAGGAACATATCATCAAAAAAATTAAAATGGGAAATACTCTCCAAATTAGCACTGAGAATATATATTTTTAGCCTTCCATCTTTCCTAGCCCTCTTGAATTCCCAACCATGGGCCTCAACAAAAATAATAAAAAAATAAGGGGAGAAGGGTAATCCTTACCTAATTCCTCTTGAATAATTGAAATACCCAACATTTAACTCATTAACCAACACTAAGAAGGAGGCCGTAGAAATATAATTCTTGACCCAGAGCCTTCAATCCTCACTAAACCCAAACCTTTCTAACATCTAATATAGGAAAACCTAGTTTAGTCTATCATATGCTTGAATCATATCCAACTTGATGTACATCCCCAATCCTTTTGACTACTGGAGGGAATGGAAGGTATCATGAACAATCAATATCCCATATAAGATCTATCTACGTAAATTAAAACCACATTGTTCTTCAGAAATGATATATTCTAAATAATATTTCAACTATAATGCCATAACCTTGGTTACAATATTGTACATGTTATTACAAAGGGGGATTGGTATGAAGGAATAAAAAAAATGGAACTTATCATTTTTTGGGATGATGACCAAAAAATTGTTATTCGACTCCATGAAAATGTTTTCCTTTTTTCTACATTCCTCCACCACTTCCCAGACTTCCTTACTAAATAGCTCTCAAAAATGTTAAAAATTCCCCTACTTGAAATCCATCTGGACTAGGGGCCTTATTATCTCCAAGGCTAAAAACTATCTTTCTAACCTCCACTAAGGAAGTGGGAGCTATTAACTTTTGATTATTATCTTATGAGACTAGAGCTAGAATATATTACTAGAACCAATGCTAAACTTCCTCCCTTGGCATCACCTCCTCCTTCAACAAGTCCTTGTAGAAGAGGACAACTTACTTTTTGATATCTGATATATCCTTTAAATCCATCCTTTTAGGGGTGATATTATTTTCAATTTGATTCCTATTCCCATAAATAGTAGGTAAGAGATGAAAGAATTTTTTATTTTAATCCCCTTATTTTAACCGAATTGCATTTGGCTTTTGTTGCCAAAAGGTCTCCTCCTAGGTAAAAATCCTTTGTTGATCCCTCATTAGGAATTTTTCCAAAGATAGTAACTCCTCCAACTACTCCCCCCCTTTTAGAGTCTACTACATTATTATGAGTTCCTCTTAAACTATTAATTTTTTGCCGCCAAAAATATTTCCTAACTTCTATCTATTATAATTTAGGGATCTTTTTGACTTCAAATTTTGAGAAAGGAAAAATCATTTATATCCCCTCAATATTTAATTCCAACAAGCCTTAACAAGGAGGATGAAGGCTGGTTCATGCAACCACAAATTCAAACTTAAAGGGCATCCCATGCGGTTTTAGGTCATGCTCCTTTTTGAGCAATATTGGCCAATGATCAGAATTAGAAAATTCAATGACCTCTATCATGAATGAGAACTTCCCCCGCAACATCTCAAAGTTGAGAAGGAACATATCCAGCCTTTCCAAGATAAGTTGATCCCCTTGGCACCTATTATTCTAGGTAAAACTCAAACCACAAGAATCAAGGTCAGAAAGTCTAGCTTCCTAATAAAAGGAATTGAAATCACTCATAGATTGGGTCAATTTGATTAAAACACCCTTATTTTTTAAAATATTAAGGATTTCATTGAATCACCCATAAGAATAAAATCCACTACATTATCTCCCCTATTCAAACAAAATCACTTGTCCCATAAATATTTTTCCCTTTTGCAGTCATCAACCCATGGACACTAAAAAGTAAGAATATTTTTTTTTATCTAGATATTTAATCATTACATTGATCACTTGATTACTAGAATAAATAAGATTTCAATTTCAAACATTTAGATTCCACATAATAGCTAAGCCTCTTGAACCACTAGCATCTTTAGAAATCCATTCTACCCCAAACCAGCAAAAAATATACACCTTCCCACAACTCCTTTCCTATTTAGTTTCCTAAAGTAGGGGAATATTATTCTTCCAAGTCTCGACCAGCCACTTGACTAAGTGACACTTGTCAGAATTATGCATCTCAATGACATTCCAACTTAATATTTTCATAATGGTACCTCTACCACCCAAATACATTTTAAATAGAATCAACTGGCTCCCTTACTCTAAGTTAACATGAGTATAAGATTGAATCTTGTCACTAAACTTCTTCCTTCCACATCCATTAGGAGGACATATGGAGGGGAGGAACTTAGTGGAAACTAAGCTTTGGAAGAATTTGGAGGATCTAATTGAAAGTTGAGTCTCTTTTACCACTAAGTTTAAATTTATAGAAAAGAGAGGGATATCTTCCAGGGCTTTTACAACCAATTGAATAAAGTCCAATCCTAAAAGATCAAGGGGAGAGGCTCCCTTAACTCCTTTAGTAAGACCTTATTTTTCACTAACCAACCTAGGGGGAACATTTAGAAGGATATTTTACTTTAAATCAAACATCTCCATCTTAATCTTAATATTTTTTTAATATCCTCCAGGGACGGTGTTTAGACCCACATACATCCCTTCCCTTACATGTTTCCATCTGATTATTCCTCCCTCAGGGATTAATTATTAATTATAGTGGGCTTAGGGGTAAAATAAAAAACATACTTACCTAGAAGGAATAATTTAGTATGATGCCTCCATATAAACCATTATTGCCTACTCTCAGATGTATACTTATGCTTCTAATTCTTCTTAAGATTAGAAGACCTTGAAAACTACTTCTATGCCCTATCATTCCCCTCAACACCATATCTATCACCCATCATATTTATAAATGGGGCATTATTTACCCTATTTGGGCAAGTGTTTCAAGTATGTCCAACCTGCCTACACAAGAATCATTGAAATGGGAGGCACTCATAGTCCAAATCCTATTTCTAATCTCATCTACTCATGGTTAATTGAATAGATTGGGGAATGTGTCTACCTAGATCCATATGCACACATAATCATGTATATGAGAATAATTACATAAAGGTCATAGATTTTAAAAGACAAACAATCTATCCAATATTTTTAGCATAGAGATTCAAAATGTCCTTACTCCAATACTCAGGGGGTAGTTTATACAATCTTAACCACATCAGTACATCATGCATCCACTCTTCTTCTAGATTGAAATTTGGAGACCAATGCCTTGATTACATATATGCATTCTAGAAAAACCAAGGCCCATCCCTTCAATATTAAATATCTATATGAGTTTCATTGAAACTAAACTTGAAAAAATACATTAGTCAACAATTTAATCTCCAACCTAAGGCAAAACTTCCAATTCAATACCATGTAATTTTTTAAATCATCCTGACTCAACCAAGATCCTATAAAATTTCAGATCAAATCCATTTCAACCAAAACCAAAGACTTGTCCTCTAAAATCCCTCTATCCACACACACAATTGGGATCTACTCCAACACATGGATAGTCAAACTGACATCCATAGAAACCCTGAGTCTAGATGACTCTCCCTTTGAACCTCCCCTAATCTTGATCAGAATGGGATGGGAGTATAAAAACCAATCCAAATATAAAATCTCATCTGATTCTAATAGAGTGTTCACCCTAAATAATTTTACTCGACACTTCTATTGAAAACCTATCGACCACCTTAGCTTTTAAGTGAATAGTGAATTTCCTTTCAATGTCCTCAATTAATAGTCCCCCACTCTTCACTTGATTCTCCCATCCATACTTGATCACTTGAGTCTTCCTTGATCATTTATCCTTAACCATCCTTGTTGAGTTATGTTCTTATTTTTTGTATTATGGCATTGATGTTGTCATTGATATCAAAGTCAAGATGGAGGTCATCAATGTCAAAGTCAAAGTTGATGTCATGCATGGTGAAGTGGTATGTGACAAGGAGTTTTATGATAAGAGAGAATTTGAAGGTAACCTATTGTCTCTTTGTTGAGAGAGAATTTGAAGAAAAAATTGTAAATTTCTTGAGGTTGATGACATATTTTAAGATCAATAAACAAAGTAAGTATTCTTTTGAGTACTAGATGTCTTGAGAATCCCATCTTAGCCCTATGAGAAGGTGTATGCATAAAGCATAATAAAGCTTGGTAAATTTTGATATTACAAGCATGAAATGGTATAAAAAGTTGTGTAAGCATGAGAAAGAGGTAAATAAACCTTCAATAGAGTTATAAGGTTAGTTTTGAGGCTTAGTCCTTGCATGAAGAGACCTAGTGAGAAGGTATAGGTCTGGTAGCATGTTAAGGTGATCAGTCTAAGGCTTATGATAAGAATATTAGTAGTGTGTGAACATGGTATGAGGTCATATGGCATGATAATGATGTGTTGAGATTATTTTAAGAGGTTTTAAGGTGTGTTTAAGGTCTAAGTATGGATTATAGGTTTAGGCCTAGTATGCAAAGAGACCTACTATGGCCTAATGAGGGGTCAGGATAATTTTCCAAGGTGCCAAATCTCATGAGATAATTTTTAGATGTGTGATAGGTTGTTTCAATTATAATTAATAAGTATGAAGTCATAGACTGAAGGAGAAAACATGAAATTTGGTTTTGAGGTCTTCTATGTGCATAGAATTAGGTATAACAAACCTAAGAAAAATTTTCTTATGCTAGTTGGCATGTGAAAACTTTGAATGAGATCCTAATAATTTCATGGAAGTTGGGGAAGGTTATTATCTCAAATTTCTTGGCATTGGTTTTAGAATTGAGGGACAATCCTTTATGAATGATTGCTAAGAATGGAAGGCAATCTAAACCCTCCTAAAACCTCATAATGACATGATAGGAAAGATATTGTTGGAAATGGCTCATAATGGATTTTATGAACTATTTTTATGATTGGATCATGACATTGGTTTGTTATAAGAGTGAATGGAAGCTATAGGAAAACCTTTGTTTATTGGATTTTTGATGTAGTAGGCAAGGTTGACCAGGTCAAAGCATGAAAGTTATTGGAGGTTAAATATTAAGACATATATACTATGAACATGGTGGTTTATGAGTATGTTTCATACCTTAAATATACTAAAAAATTCACGAAAGTTTATGTATCACTAAATAGGCCTAATGAGGAAGATAGTGAGGAAACTACGCAAAATTGAGAATGAGATTAGGGATGGGTTGCAGTGGATTAGGGATGGATCCAAATGTATGGGTTAATTATTAAATACATGTATCAATATTAACCATTAAATATAATATTTTTTTATGCTTATATACAATCAAAAATTTTCTCTCAAAGTGACCTATCTAAACATAGTGAGGTCTGTATAGGGTAAAGCCATGAGGTCTGTAAGACCAATATTGATTTGAACCTTATAATATATATATATATATATATATATATATATATATATATATAAATATGGTATAAGGATGATTAAGAATAATATAAAACCATTTTAAGTTCATAAAAATGTTCACACAGGTGTTCTATGTCTTGGTTTCCATAACTATGTGTTTGGAGCTCTAGGTAGTTTTCTATGTATGAGTGAGATTGATGTTCCTGAGTCAGTGTGCCCAAAATTTAAGAATAAAATACACATGAATTTATTAAATAGGTATCATAGGTTAGTTTTAATACATTTATATTCATTGTCAGAGGTTCTTGAGGTCTCTTTGCAGTTCTGAGTGAGCATATGGAAATGATCAGTTTGAGGTATTTTGCCCTATTTGGTGAATTATAGTCAACATAATGAAAAATTGAGGTCATGGAGGTTATATAAATGTGATGTTTTCATTTGGTTATGTGGAAAATTTGAGTTTATAATTCATATATTCAAGGAAAACTTTCTGACAGTGAGAAGGCCTAATTACGAGTAGACCTAATGGTGTGGTTCAAGGAGTGAAATGAGCTGAATGGTGTTGGGGACTTAAGGGGAAATTATAATGTGTATAATTTAAGTGTGTATTAATTTTTCATCTATTTTTTGAGTCACAAGTTGTTCCAAGGTGGCCAAAGTGAAATATGTGCTTTGAGAAGGCCTAATTGCATTAGGTCTTTATTAGGCCTAACGGTGGTTTTAGTCCTTATGGGTGGTGACTGACCTATGTAATTTTTGTTTCAATTGTGATTTTTTTTTGATATTTTAAAAGGATGTTAAAAGTATGGAAGGTTTTATGTCTGATAAAGATGGGTGAGAGCAAGAGTCAAGAATAAAAAGAAGGTCTAATAGGCCTAATTTGACTAGTTAGAATATTAAGGGAATGAACAAATGATATATAAGTTTGGAAATGAGGTAGAGGGATTTAATAACATAATATAAATGTGGTTAATATGTAATTATGTTATAAAAATGATTATACATGTGATGATCAAGGTAATTTGACCTAATTTTGCCAAGAAGTGGGCTAGTTGAGTAAAGAGGCCTAATACGATGTTTGAGAGAGATAGAAGAGTGAGAAGAGAAAAATAAGATGGTAATATTTAATTGAGTGATAAATAAGTGTCAAAATATGATCAAATTTTCTATGTTACTAAGTTGGTTTTGAGTTACTTAGGGGGTTAGTTCCTCCTTGCAAGTTGGTGCTTGCTAAAGGACTATTTCAGTTGGTGCTTTACTAGTGAGGGGTTGACGCCTCACTAAATATTGATTAATTGCTTGTAGGAATATATTAAAATATATGTTTTATTGGTTTTTATCCCCCTTTAGGGTTTCCCAGATATATATTATGTTCCTATGTTGAATACTCTTGTAGTTACTTACTTATGCATTGGTTAATACATGTATGTGAATGAATGCTTCATGGATGATAAGTGAAATCTAAAGAATTTTTTAAGGAAAATGATTCACCCCCCTTATAATTAGATATAATTCCAAAATTTGTTATCATATGTTATTCTTTGGATCAGGTTTAATATCCTAAAATAGATTCTAAGTAAGCGAAGATGGCTAGTCAAACACACAATGGTTTATATACAAGCAAAGCTCTAGTGTTTAATAAATATAATTATGATTTTTAGAGTGTTATGATGAGGAAATATTTGATGTCTCAAGGTCATGATGTTTGACAATAATTTTTGGATGGATATACTGCACCCCCTATTCCTCTTCTAAATTCAATAGGTAAGAAGGCTAGTGACAACAATTCAAAGCAATGAATTGTATTATGTGTGGCCTATCAGAAGAAAAAATTATGAAGGTGATGCATTATATGTATGCTAAATAAATGTGGGACAATTTGAAGACTATCCATGAGGGAGAATCCAAGGTTAATTTGGCTAAGTTTTAAACCCATAAAAGATAGTTTGAAAGCCTAAAGATGAATGAAGATGAGACCATTGCAACCTACCTGTTGAGGGTTGATGAAGTGGTTAACATCATAAGAGGCCTAGGTGAATAATTGAAAGATTTTACTATTATTCAAAAGGTTTTGAGATTTATAACTCCCAATTTTGATTATAAAGTGTCTACTATTGAATAGATATAAGATCTAGATAAACTAGAGATGGATGGACTTCATGGCACCCTAACAACCTATGAGATGAGGACAAGTGAAGGAAGATCTTCAAAGAAAGATATTATATTCAAGGTAGAAAATAATTCAAAGAAGAAGACACAAGGTAATAATTTCAAAGAAAATTATGATTTTGATATTGATGATGATGAGTTGATAGCTATGTTTTCAATAAAATTGAAAATAGGTTCAGGTAAATACAAGGGTAAGCTTCCCTTGAAATGATTTAATTATGGAGAGATTGGAAAATTTACTAGTAAGTGACATCATAAGCATAAGGAAAATGATGATGAAGAGCATGATGATGAAAAGTAGTCCTATAGGTCTGATAAGAGAAAGAAAAGCTTTAGAAATTATGATGACAAGAAGGATTTTTTCAAGAATAAAATAATATTTTACACCAAGGAAGATTATAGCACATTTGATGAGAGTAAGATAAGTGATTATAAGAGTGATCATGAAGGTGATGGTCTTGATGTCAATGAAGTTATATTCATGGCTAAAGAAGTAAGTTTTTCAAATCAAGAAGAGTCTATGTGCTTTGGAAGTGCTATTGGTGATTCAGATGAAGAAGAAAATGAGGTGGACCTTGAGGCTGAGTCGATGAATGATCTAGAAGAATTGAAGATGGTGAAGAATAAAAATAAGTGATTAGGTCTCTTATCAAATACTATGAGGATAAGATCAACTTGTTTGAAGTTAGACTAAGCAACAAATCTAAGGAACAAGATGAAATAGTCCTATAGGTGGAGACTCAAATTGAGATTATGATTTCAAGACTACATGCCAAAGAAGAAAAATATGCAAGGTATGGAACTAAAGTGGATTCCTTAAGAGATGAGTTGGATCAGGCACCAAGTAAGGTAAAGTATTTTGTGAAGTTTGAAAAGAGTATCTAGATAACATCCCGAGTAGTCAAAAGACTGCTAATGATAAAATAGGTCTTGGTTTCAATGGAGACCAAAAGAAGAACACTAATATGATCAAGAAGGTCAATGGTAAATCAAAGAAAGATGGTTCTAGAAGAATGAAGACTAATCCTATCAGGGAGCCTAATGATATAAGGTATGTTAATCCCTTAAATGGTTATTGTTATTCATGTAACCAGTTTGGTCATAAAGCAAGGCATTGTAGAAGGCCTTCCAAGAATGAATATGCATAGAAATATGAGGAGAGACATCAGTCAAGAGGTGTGTGTAATGGTGTGTTTCTATCAAGAGGAATAATCTATTTCAATTTTCAAAATGTTGGTCATATTACAAAGTTATGTAAACATGGTGTTTCTCTACGTTTTTGCTAATTACATTCAGAAGAAAGAAGAAACAAAAGTTAAAGGTCAGGGGTTTGTACATTACCCAGATTAAGTTGCACACCATATCCAAGTGCTATAGGAGCTCCTATTTGGCTATGGAGGAAGACACCTGTAGAAAGAATAAGACTTAAAATAGAAAATGTTAGAATAAGATATGGTGGACTTCCAAGCTATGCGCTCGGTCCCAAAAGTGTAAAGCTCCGTAAGGGATGACAGTCCACTATTCAAGACAGAGATTTGTATAAAATGAAATGATGAAAGACTAAGAAAGAGAAAGTAGATAATGTGTACCTATTCTCCATAGTCAGTTTATCACAATCGCTGACATCAGTAGTTTTGCTGATGTCAGTTGGTCAATGATGCCGACGTCAGTTATGCTGCCGATGTCAGTAGGAGATGTTGTCAATGTTGATTGGGGTAATGGGCTTTGGATGGGTCTCAGGGTATTTATGTGATGGACAGAGTACTCTGGGAGTTGGGAGGTTTGTGTAGAGTTATGAGAAAGAGAATAGGGTCTAAGGAAGGGAAAAAGGCAGAGGGTAGGTGTGAGAATAGGGTAAGAGTCAGAGGAAGGCTTTTCAGCCCTTCCACAGAGGAAGTCAAGTTTCTTTTATAGTATTCAGAAATACTAAATAGAAACTAATTACCGAGTTATTCTAGAACATTGTAATGAGATAGAAGAATACTTAGCTCTGCTTAGATGAAGAACCAGAGGTGTTAGAATGCTTGTTCTTATTGTGGCTGATGTCAAGGTCCTTGTACAATGTCTTTAATCCAATGTCTAGAGTGACTTGTGCAGAGTTTTGATAGCTAGGTGAGCATTAGTCAAATTCTGATGCTTAGTCTTAGAGTGTACACGTCGATATGTGAAGAGGTGGGGGGAGGCAACTCAAGGTTAGAGTCTAGCTTATGTAACCAATGTCGGCAATCCCACTAGCATCGATCGACAGTTGACTGACGTTGGCGGATAGAAAATGGGTAAAAGGGATATTTTAAGCCCTTTGTCCATTTCTCCATCTGCCAAGTGCATTTGCCATTGGAGAATGATCAAAATATGGGTTTATTAGGCACGAGAGTTAGTTAGGAGGTTAAGATGGAGTGAGAATAGGTCATGCTTTAGATAACCTAGTCTCAGGGTGACTCATAGGGTAAGAAATGGTCTTAGGGTGAGGTGTTTAGGTGAGGTGTCTAGGTGAGGTCATTAATTTAAGATAAGTAATTTATTTTAAATTAATAAAGTGTGTAAGTGTTTAGAAATGGACCAAGGGGGGGTTGACACAATATTGGTGTCTACATTTGCCCCTTTTTGTCTTGTGGTTTGTCTTGATGAACTGCAAGACAAAAATAGATGTGGGTTGCCCTAGGTATGGGATGAGGTATTCCCCCTCAAAGTGGGAATCGAGAGAGGGCAATCCGAAATCAGTTGCTAATTTGATAGGTAGTGGATGGGTATGGTGAAGTTGGAGTGTGAATGCTGTAATAATTGAGATTGCATGTATACCACTTCACATGATAGGTAGGTCAAATTGTCACAAGCAAGGTCGAGGAGCACTAAAATTGAAGTAACCGGTCCCCAAATTTTTAGTCATAGCTGATTGGGTTAAATGATCAAAGTTGTAACTTCAATCATCGAGGAGGACTAAAACTGAACTAATCGGTCCCCAACTTTTTGGTCGTAGCTGATTGGGTTAGATCGATCAAAGTTGTAGCTCCAATGGTCATCATGTTCCAAGTATTTGGGCTAGGAAGTGTTCTTAGAAAACACAAAAATGTCACAAATATTGGGGATCAACTTGGTCATGATCTGACAATACATGTGAGGGTCATAATGTGGGGTGCGTATAATTTGCTAACTATTCGTGAGGTAGCATATATGCAATCAAAACAACCAAGGCAAAGTTTTTTCAAAAGTGGTCATGGTCTGAGGAGATAGTCACGATCTCCAAGGTCGTTGGTCGAGTAGGGATGAGATATAAGTGATCTCAAGTATTGTGTGTTGTGGTTAGGGAGATGTATGTGATCTCCAATGTGCCCCATGAGAAGTCTAAGGTGACTTCTACAGTGTTCGGTCTGGTTGTTTGGTCATGATTTTGGGCTGGTTTAGATAGTTGGTCCATAGGTAGACAGACAAACGAATGGCCGAGCTAACCTCAGAAGACCCCATGTCAATTGAGTGCTACCTACATAGCCCATGCAAGGGCCTTAGGCCAATGTAGTTCTCCCTAAAAGGGAAGAAGAGAGTAGGTTATAGATTGGGTTTGACTAGGTTAGGTCATGGGTAAAGGTTATATGGTTGGTTCATCAAGTAGACGAATGAACGAATAGCTGAGCTAACCTCAGAAGACCCCATGTCAACTGAGTGTTGCCTACATAGCCCCTATGAGGGCCTCAGGCCAATGTAGTTCTCCCCAAAAGGGAAGAAGAGGGTAGGTTATGGATTGGTTTTGACTAGGTTAGGTCATGGTTAAAGGTTATATGATTGGTCCATCAGGTAGATGAATGAATGAATGAATGGCCGAGCTAACCTCAAAAGACCCCATGTCAACTGAGTGCTACCTACATAGCCCCTATTTTAAGGGCCTCAGGCCAATGTAGTTCTCCCCAAAAGGGAAGAAGAGTCAAAGTGTTTGATAGTTGTTTTGGTTAGGTTAGTGTTTTTAGCATTTCCCATATGTGTGATGGTATATGCTTGAAATGATGAGTGTATGATGATGTTACAACCTTTTCCATATTATGTGATGGTGTATTCTGTAACATTGGTTATGTGGTTTTTCATCCCTTTTAAATTTCCATATTTGTGATGGTGTATGCTAAAAATGAAATGAGTATATTTATGCTTCAGCAAGTTTCCATATTGGTGATGGTATATGCTTGACATAAATTGTGTGGTTTTTCATCTCTAGTAATTTTCCATATGGGTGATCGTATATGCTTGACATAAATTGTGTAGTTTTTCATCCCTAGCAATTTTCCATATTGGTGATGGTGTATGCCAAAAATGAAATGAGTATATTTATGCTTCAACAAGTTTCCATATTGGTGATGGTATATGCTTGACATAAATTGTGTTTGATTGATAGTTTCCATGTGTATTGTTTTTCATAGAAACTAGTGTGAATGGGCTATGATAATTCATATAACACAAATTGGTATTTGTATTAAATAAATCATGATGTCATGTTAGTGGTTACAAAAAGGTTTGGTTTGGACTGGTTTGGTTTGGTTTGGTTTGGTTGCTTTTGGGTGTATGTGATGAAGATGTATAAGAAGTGAAAGGCGCATTGCTCTTTCATTGACAAGGACCATAGTGATGGCATAGATAGGGTTTGTGCAAACAAAAGCCCCATTCATGCATTACATCGTTGACCATTGGTTTTTGTTAGAGAAGTAATCGAATCACTTGACATTAAGTGAGCTCAAAATCCCTTGGGTATGCTGGGGTAATAGGTAGCGTAACCCTTTTTAGTAGGGATAACTTTTCCCCTTTTATAGGTGACCCTGAGAATGACTATAGGCAAGTCCATGACTTAATAGTTTCTCAGTCAATTTTTTTTTGGTAGACTGATCAATGCAGGAAGTCTACTTGGGGATGTTGTTTGGTTTTTTGGTCATGTGACGCTGATCGATGCAGGAAGCTTCTGAGAGAGTGCTGTTTATGTAGCAAAATTTGGGCATAGCCATCCTTCGAAGGAATGGTCTATAATTTACTTTGTATGTTTTGATAGTTGTCCTTCAAGGGAGCAGTCTATTAATTATAGTAATAATGTAGCTGTCCTTCGAGGGAACAGTCTACATTTATAGTTTATGACCTTTGGTATTTGTTAGGCATCCCGGTTTTATGTTTGTTTGTTTTTTGACTAGACTTTTAGTCATGGACTAGACTATAGAGGTTTAGGGGTTTCCCTTTTATTAGGACAAAGCATTAATGCTTTACAAAAGGGTTGACTAATGTTTGTAGGGAAAAAGGGGTGAAAGGAATAGGAATGAGGATGATGGGGGTTACTCAAGGGATGAGCTCAAGTTAAGCATCAAGTGAATGATTACTTGGTTAACAGTAAAATGGTCACAAATGTGAGGCATTAAGGGGCTCAGGTTCTACCCAGCCTTCGAGAGAAGACAAATGATAAGTGCCTGATCCATACTTGTGCATTATTATATAAGGTCTGAGATAATTAGGAACAAACTTGCCTCGTTTTCTTCTTTCCCTCTTAGTCATGTGTTGGTTTTCTTTAAGGATGAGATCTCCAATTTTGAAATCTCACTCTTTCAGATTTTTGTTGTAGGCATGGTTTGGTCAATGTTGGACGTAAAGTAGGTTAGGATGTTGCTAGCATTTGATACAACACCAAGCATAGTCATTGCAGTCTTGGTTAAGAGTGGGCCAATAATAGCCCAGGTGGAGGATGCGCTTAGCAACCGTATTACCGCTAAAATGTCCCCCACAAATCCCATATTGGACTTGTTTGATGGCATGAGATGTCTCAGTGGTGATTAGGCATCAGAGAAGGAGGTTGTCAAAACCTTGTTTGTAGAGAAGACCCCCTAGCATGGTGTATCAAGCAGTACTCTTGATGAAAGCCCATCGTCCATTACTAGAGAGGCTAGGAGGCATGATAGAATAAGTCAAGTAGTCGACAAGTCGTTTATACCAAATGTCATGTGGACTAGAGAGGTTAGGAGGAATTTCCCCTAGAGATGTTGGTTGAGATGTGCCCAAGATAGAAATCTTGGGTTTTGGTGGTTGAGAGGCCTTGACGAATGGATAAGTCCAAGGGATAGAAACTTTCTCTTTTCCTTTATCCTTTAGGGTTTGGGACCTAGTGTCAACATTAATAGTGTTGATTTCTAATAAAGGGGGAGAAGGTGGTGGAGGGACCATAGTCTTGTGCTGGGATCCCAATTCAAGTGAAGAGGTTTGGGAGGCATGGGATGGTGTCGGTAGTTTGTCAAAAAAGTGGTCAGGAGAATCCTCAATATGAGGGGTGTCCTTTTTTAGGTGTTGGCAAATGACAACCTTAAGGGCATAACAACGCTTAGTATCATGTCCAGGTGTGCGATGATACCGGTAGATTTTAGTGTCATCAAACCAAGATGGTTTTGATCCGAGAGGTTGGTATGGTTTAATGGGTGGGAGGATGATGCTAGAAGACTACAACAATAGGCATAATAGTGAAGCATAGGAACCCACTAATGGGTTTGTGCTCTTTGTTGCAGTAGAGGTTGACAAATTTTGTTTAGGAGTTGTAGGGGGAGTTTTTCGTACCACCTTTTTGGTTGGTGGTGTGGCCACTTGCATAGATGACACTTTCTTGGTGAGAGGTGTCAAATTTTTTAGAGAAAGTATGTTTTTGACAGGTAAAGGGAGTAATAGAGGCAATTTGTTTTTATGAGGTATTGGAGTAGGGAGCACCCCTATTAAAGTAGAAGGATGTGGACCCAAGATAGAGGGAAATGGTGAAGGTGGGGGAGGAGTTCTCCGACGTGGTTTAACAACCTTCTTTAGTATGGTATGAGGACCACTACTGTGTAGGGCAAGGTTCAAATCTACCTTCACTTGTGGGTGAGTGAGGTTTGATATAGGGAAAACACCGAGAGATTTAATTTGTTTTGGTATGGTGGATACCTGCAAGGGTTTAGGTTTGGACGTGGAAGGCTGAGCTTTTGACGATTTAGAAGTGGAAGCCTGATTTTTGTCAGAGACTTTGGGGTGATTTGTCGTGAAAGGATTGATAGTATAAGGTGAAGCGAAATGTGTAAGATAAGGAGCCTTAAGTTGCTCCCACAATGTCTCATGTTTTAGGTTCCTAGAATGGAGAAATCCTAAGTTTTCTGCCAATCGAGAGAAGGGTTTAGGTGATGTCACTCGAGGTCTTACATTTGGTCTTTTGGTGGATTTAGGTGATAGTGAGAGTGAAAATGTGTTGGATGTAGCGATCTCAGGCCAAAGACAAGAGAGAGCCATCATCAGATCTCCCTTGGCTGAAGTAGGTGATGTGGTGAGTTCCTCTCTCGGTGGAGAAAGGATTGGAGAATTTGGCTCTACATGTGGTTTAAGAGTGGGAAAAGTATGATCCTCCATTGATGATAAGAAGGATGAGGGCGGGGCCACCAGTGTTGGTACCGTCAAAGCATCCTCCAATATGGGAGAGGTCAAAGTAGCCTCTCCTACATGTGAAAGAGGGGTGGATAGAGGACTATCCTCCATTGGTGGAGGAAAAATAGGAGAGGAAGGCTCCTCTAAAGGGTGAATTAGAGGGATGATGGCCCCTTCTACATGAGGGCATGGGGTATGCTCTTCCAATGGTAGAAGAAGAGGAAAGGTAAGGGAAAGAGGATCAGGTAATACAGGATCCTCACGAGGCAAGAGAATGGATTGAGGAGGTATTTGATGTCATGGGGATGATATAGGTGAAATGGGTTCATCCACGTGAAGAAGAGGATGAGGCAAAGGGAACTCTTTGTTGCATGGGGGTGATATGGGTAAAATAGGCTCTTCTACCCGTGGTGGAGAAATGGGTTGACTAACCTCTTTAGATTATGGGAGAGGTTGGTTAGGAATGAAAGGAAAGACTGTGTTGATCGTGCATATATTGCACTCTTGAAGGTCATTAGCCATGGTCTGAACATTATTCTGACTTGGGGGATGGTTAGGGAATGGTTGCCTAAAGATATCTATGTTTTGGTTAGCCGGTGCATTTGGGTTATCCAAAACAAGATCCCCTTTGTCTAACATGTCTTGAATAACATTTTTGAAGGTTTTGCAATTGTCTATGTCATGACCTTTGACACGATGATAGTTACAAAAGTCATGTTCCTTATACCATGCAGGGATGGCTTTTGAGGGGTCAAATTGGGGTGGTCAAATTTGAGGGAGACTGAGGACCCCCTGCTTCACTAGTTTATCCAATATGAAAGTGTATGATTCTCCTATTGGAGTGTATCAACGCTGTACATACCATTGTTGGAATTGTTTTGTGATGCTTTGTGATGTGGAGGGTTTAGTTTGGTTAGTTGTAGTCGAAGATGATGACCTAAGTACCACAACATTTGCTGATCCCTTGGACTTGGAATGGGAAGAAGAAGATTTGGAAGAAGGGTCATTGGATTTTGTGTTGGTATTTTTACTATGCAATTTGACTCTATCCTCTTCGATAACACGGAGTTCAAGCTTTCGGGCCATGGTGAAATCTTCATCAAATGTGTGGAATGTTTGAACCTGCAAAGTGGATGAGATGTGCTTGGCACATGCTCTTGAAAAGAGCTCAATGAGCTCAGGTTGAGGTAATGAAATGGAGAGTTGGTTGATTAAACCTCTCCAACAGGCAACAAAGTTAGCTATTGATTCATCATTGAATTGTCTAATAGAATATAGGTCTGTGATGGAGACCTTTTTAGTGATATTGATTGAAAAGTGGTCAAGGAATAGCTGAGCTAGTTGAGTGAAGGTAAAGAGAGAGTGACTGGTAATAGAACTATACCAATTAAGGGTGGTGCCATAAAGTGACATGGAAAATGTGTGAAGTAATAACACATCATCATGTGCTATAAGGTAGCAAGCATGTCTAAACGCTCGTAGATGTTGCTGTGGGTCCTCTTTACTCTGAAAGTGAGTAAATTTTGGGAGTTCCCACTGACTACGATATGGTCGAATAGGGACCGAAGGATGAATAGGTTCATTACAGATTTGGTCATATGAATGAACACTCTTTAAACCTGAAACAAATGTCTCAAGGTTGGACACCTTATCCATCAGCATCTTGATTAGATCGGCTGATGGATTGGTAGGAGGGGCACCCCCTAGGTTGTAGGGTACTTGGAACGTGTTGGGAGGGCAGTATGACGTACTTGGTTGCATTTGTGTAGGTGCAACATATTGGTAGTTCATCATGGGTAATGATGTTGAGGCCAAGGGGGCTTGTGCCATGAAGTTGGAGGGCACAACTTGACTAGATGCTGCCAAAGGTGGTTGGATGGTGGTGACACTAGTTAAAGGATAGGTAGTCACTCTTGTATTTATGGGTGTAATAGTGGGTGGGATAGAGACAATCAAGTTATGGAAAGGTGTCAAACTTGGTTGAATTATTTGTGGTTGAGGGGGTATGGAAACCCCAATGGAGGTAGGTCCAGAAATAGAAGGAGAGGCCAAATCTTGAACATTGGCCATGGTTGGGTTACTGGTTGAGGCAATAGCTTGAGTGACCATAGGTTGGGTAACGGAGGCTGTTGATATTATTGTCATTTCAACCAAGGAAGTTGGCATCCCATAAACAGGGTTACCTAATGGATCTCGCATTTGGCTTCTAGCGAGATAGTGTTGGAGAGCCTTGACATTGAGGTCAAGGAATCTCTCAAAGTTTTGATCCCCCTCGAGAACAATAGAAGGTTGATTTGGGGTAGGTTGGATAGGAGTATGCTCAGTGTCTGAAGTATACTCCATTAGATGACTTGGTATAGAAGGCGAAGGTGGGAGTGGTTATTGCCTTGCGTGGTTAACAAGAGATTTGGCTTGACTGCGTGTCAAAACCATCCAAGGCGAAGGGGGTTCAGATTCTAAAAATTGTGTGTTTCAGTTTCAAAAAACTAGAATTTGTGTTTGACAGCAAAAAAGTCAGGTTTTAAGCTTGCTGTTTGGAAATAAAATTTGTTGACAGTGACTGACATTGGTTTACTAACTGATGTCAATTATGAAATGTTGCCGAGGTCAGTGGAATAACTGATGTCGATGAATCTAAGTTGTTGATGCCAATGGAAAAACCAATCTCAGTTTCTGTGTAATTCTAGAAACACAGAAAATTGATATTTTTTTTGAAAGAAAGAGAAATTTTGAATTGTTTTTAGACCTCAGAATGATGCAACCTTACCAACTCAAAAAATTAGATAAAAATAGCAAAATAGATGATGGAAAGCAACCTCTAAAATGTTAAATTCCTAAGAATAAATTTTAGAGTCGTGGTGGCTTATGCCTTAGAAGAATATGTTTGGGAATTGAGCTTTTAGAATGGGTCCTAAAGAGGAAGTCTATGGTCAGTTTTGGGTTATGTTTTGGTGCTCAAAAATCTATGTTAGGTTCAGTATGTGGCCTAGTGCTGGGGCTTGTTCCCTTCACTTCACGAACCTAGAGCCACACTGGGCCACTTAGCCAATATATACTTTGCCTATAGTTTATACTCTGCGAGAGAATAGAGTGGGTTCCCCCCTTGGTAGTGAAGTCCAAGTAGGATCGCCAGGAATGGTAAGGTATTCACTAGGTGATGAAATCCTAGATGGTCCTTGTCTCAAGTATGTTTAAATTTTTAATTTGATGTGCTTGTGGTCTGGTTGTGTAACATTTGTGCACTACGATTTATTCATAATGCATTTTTAATTACTAAGTGAGTGGGCTAACTATGCATTCAAGCAAGAATGAAATGCAATAGTTTTTAAACCCAAATTGAAATATTTTTGTTCAAATGCAAAAAATTGAGAAGAGGTTAAGTGTATGAATTTTCACTACTCTAAGATGCAGGAAATAAGTGACAAGAAGAAAAAGAAAGATTTTCTTTTTAACTTGTGCTAATGGTTTCTTTTCGAAATAAAGAGATAGAAGAGAGGATGCAAGAAGAGAATCTAATGCATCTATATGAAAGTTTGATTTTTTTAAAGGAAGAATGAACCCAAGGAAAAATCCAGGGTCCCACTGGGCGTGCCAAAAAGTTTCTCTACATTTTTGCTAATTACATTTAGAAGAAAGAAGAAACTAAAGTTAAAGGTCAGGGGTTTGTACGTTACCCAGATTAAGTTGCACACCGTATCCAAGTGTTTTAGGAGCTCCCCTTTGGCTATGGAGGAAGACACTTGTAGAAAGAATAAGACTTAAACATAGAAAATGTTAGAATAAGATATGGTGGACTGCCAAGCTATGCGCTCGGTCTCAAAAGTGTAAAGCTCTGTAAGGGATGACAGTCCACTATTCAAGATAGAGATTTGTATAAAATGAAATGATGAAAGACTATGAAAGAGAAAGTAGATAATGCGTACCTATTCTTTGTAGTCAGTCTATCATAGTCATCGACATTAGTAGTTCTACTGATGTCAGTTGGTCAATGATACCGATGTCGGTAGGAGATGTTGTCGATGTTGGTCAGGGTAATGGGATTTGGATGGGTCTCAGGGTATTTCTGTGATGGACAGAGGACTTTGGGAGTTGGGAGCTTTGTGCAGAGTTATGGGAAATAGAATAGGGTTTGAGGAAGGGTAAAAGGTAGAGGGTAGGTGTGAGAATAGGGTAAGAGTCAGAGGAAGGCTTTTCAGCCCTTCCATGGAGGAAGTCAGGTTTCTTTTACAGTATTCAAAAGTAGTAAATAGAAACTAATTACCAAGTTATTCTAGAACACTGAAATGAGATAGAAGAATACTTAGCTCTACTTAGATGAAGAACCAAAGATGTCAGAATGCTTGTTCTTATTGTGGCTGATGTCGAGGTCCTCATACAATGTCTTCAATCCAATGTCTGGAGTGACTTGTGCAGAGTTTTGATAGCTAGGTGAGCATTAGTCAAATTTTGATGCTTGGTCTCAGAGTGTGTGCATCGATATGTGAAGAGACGGGGGGGGCAACTCAAGGTTAGAGTCTAGCTTATATAACTGATGTCGGCAATCTTGCCGGCGTCGGCTGACAGTTGACTAATGTTGGTGGATAGAAAATGGGTAAAAGGGCTATTTTTAGCCCTTTGTCCATTTCTCCATTTACCAAGTGCATTTTCCATTGGAGAATGGTCAAAATATGGGTCTATTAGGCATGAGAATTAGTTAATAGGTTAGCATGGAGTGAGAATAGGTCATGCTTTAGATGACCTAGTCTTAGGGTGGCTCATAGTGTAAGAAATGGTCTTAGGGCGAGGTGTCTAGGTGAGGTGTCCAAGGTGAGGTGTCTAGGTGAGGTCATTAATTTAAGATAATTAATTTATTTTAAATTATAAAGTGTGTAAGTGTTTAGAAATGGACCAAGGAGGGGTTGACACAATATTGGTGTCTACACATGGATTCTTAAGTTAAAATAAGAGAGTTAAGGCTCCTAGAGTGCAACAAAGAAGACAAGATAGTGAGTGGAAACCAAAGATAGATAAGGTGAATGATGACTAATATACAAGTCCAAGTGGAATATTTTCCATGGTGGAGCATAGTTTAAATGCAAAGGAGTGCCAAGAATTCTCCCTATTAGCTTAGTTGTGGATGAAGGAGTCAAGACAAGTAGACCAAGTCAGAATGTTGTTTAAATAAAGATTGAAGAGGTCAAGTTAAAATGGATACTCAAACCTAAGAATATTATGAATAAAGTTTTGTATAGTAAGGACATGGAGATTTAGGAATCTCTTGAGTTTATGTTTTTTTAGTACCCAAGAGAAAGGTGACTCCATTAGGATTCATGGAGGCACTCAACTAGTGAGCATAATTATGAAGGATGTTTGGTCTTAGTGGGTTTGTGTTATTTTTTGATGTTCAAATCCAAGGTTAATTCAATAGTATAATTTGAGGTGTGATTAAAATATATGGGTTACAAATAACTTGTATGATGACTTGATCAAACCAAGTCACATTCATGATAGTGCCTGAATATCTCATGGAGATAAGGGGAGCTTGGTTGGGTACTTATATGATTTGATTTCCTATTTGGTTGATAAAAATAATATTTATCTTGTTTAGGGGATAAATCATGTTTTATGACTAAGGATCAGATGGTATCTATCAGGAGATGACCCTTTGCCATTTATGTCAAAGGGGGAAAAAGTTCTAGTTTGGGAGAAAGGCTAGGTTGAATAAGATCTAGCTTGGGGAGATGTGAATGATCAAATTTGTTTAATTTTTTATCATAAATGACAAAGGGGGAGATTATTGATGTTGTCATTGATGTCAAAGTCAAGATGGAGGTCATTAATGTTAAAATCAAATTTGATGTCATGCATGGTGAAATGGTATGTGACAAGGAGTCTTATGACAAGAGAGAATTTGAAGGAAACCTATTGTATCTTTGTTGAGAGATAATTTTAAGGCAAAATAGTAACTCTCCTAAGGTTGATGATATGTTTTAGGATCAAAATCCAATATAAGCATACTTTTGAGTACTAGGTGTCTTGAGAAGCCTAGTCTAGTCATGTGAGAAGGTGTATGCATAAAGCATAGTAAAGCTTGGTGAATTGTGAAAGTAAATGAATGAGAGAGTATAAATTTTTCTAATCATGAGAAAGAGGTAAATTATCCTTCAATAGAGTTATAAGGTTAGTTTTGAGGCTTAGTACTTACATGAAGAGACCTAGTGAGAATGTATAGGTCTAGTAGCATATTGAGGTGAGCAGTCTAAGGCTTATGAAAAGAATATTGGCAAGGTGTGATCATGATATGAGGTCATGTTACATGATAACAAGGTTTTTAGATTAGTATAAGAGGTTTCAAGGTGTCTTCAAGGTCTAAGTATGGCTTACAAGTTTAGGCCTAGTATGTAAAGAGACCTAGTATGGCCTAATAAGGGGTCAATATAATTTTCCAACGTGCCAAAGATCATGAGATAATTTTTAGATATGTGATGGGACGTGTCAAGTATTTTTATCAAGTATGATGTTATAAAATAAAGGAGGAATTATGAAATTTGGTTTTGAGGTCTTCTATGTGCACATAATAAGGTATAATAGACTCGAGAAGAATTTTATTATGCTCGTTGGCACATGAAAAATTTGCATGAGATCCTAAGAAGTTCATGGAAGTTTGTTAAGGTTCCCATATAAATTTTTTTGTCATTTGTTTTGGAGTTGAGGGGAAATCCTTTATGAATGATTGCTAAGAATGGAAGGAGGTCTAAACCCTCCTAAAACCCTCATAATGAACCAATAGGAAATATATTATTGGAAATGGATCAGAATGGATTATATGACCTATTTTTATGTTTTATCATGTAAAGGAATTTCCCAAGTTTTTACAGGTTGTATTGGTCTATCAAAATAATGAGTGCAAGCTATAAGAAACCCATTAATTCTCAAAATTTTGATGTAGTAGGAAGGGTTGACCAGGTCAAAGCATAAAATTTTGTTGGAGGTTGAAGCTTGATACATAGATATTATGACCATGGTGGTTTATGAGTATTTTTTAGACTTTAAATATGCTAAACTAGTCATGAAAGTTGACCTATCTCTAAATAGGCCTAATGAGGAAGATAATGAGAAAACCAGGTAAAAGTGAAAATGAGATTAGGGACATGTTGCAATGGATTAGTTATGGATAAAAATGTATGGGATAATTATTAAATAACTATATGACTATTTAACATTGAATATAATATTTGGTGATTCTTATATACAAGCAAAAAGTTACTCTCAAAGTGACCTATTTAAACACAGTGAGGTCTGTGTAGGGTGAAGACATGAGATTGGTCTGTAAGACCAATATTGATATTGAAAAGTGTAATATATATATTTAAATATGGTATAATTATTATTAAGGATCATATAAACCCATTTTAATTTCATAAAAGTGTTCACATAGGTGGTCTAAATCTTGGTTTTCATGACTATGTTTTTGAAGCTATAAGTAATTTTGTGTATGAGTGATATTAATGTTCTTGAGTCAGTGTGCCCAAAATTTAAGAATAAAATACACATGAAGTTGTTTTATATGTCTCATAGGTTAATTTTAATACATTTTTCTTCATGATAAAATCCTATAAAGTTGTGAAAAGTCAAAGGTTCTTGACTGTGTTCTTGAGCCTTGTTTGTAATTCTGAGTGAGCAGATGGAAATGATCAGTTTGAGGTATTTTGACATATTTGGTGAATTATAATAAAAATTATGATAACAATGAGTTATTTTATGTTATATCCATTTGATTTTTTTATTGGGTTATGTGGAAAATTTTAGTGTATACTTTAGATATTCAAGGCAGACTTTCTGGCAGTGAGAAGGCTTAATTGTGAGTAGACCTAATGGTGTGGTTCAAGGAGTGAAATGAGATAAATGGTGTTAGGGACATAAGTTGAAATTATAAGGGGTATATTTTAAGTTTTTATGAATTTTTTTTAGGCTCAAGTTGTTCCAAGGTGGGCAAAGTGAAATGTGTGCTTAGAGAAGGCCTAATTGCATTAGGTCTCTATTAGGCCTAATGGTGGTTTTAGTAATTATGGGTGGTGACCAACCTATGTAGTGATTGTTTCACTAGTGAAAAGTTTTTTTTGATATATTCAAAGGATGATACAAGTATGTAAATGTTTATGTCTGACCAAGATGGGTGAGAGCAAGAGTCAAGTATATAAAGAAGGTATAATAGGCCTTATTTGACTAGTTAGAATATTGAGGGAATGAACGAATGATATAAAAGTTTGGAAACCAGGTAGAGGGATTTAATAAAATAATAAATGTGTGGTGAATATGTCATTATTTTATAATATTTATTATATAGGTTATGATAAAGGTCATTTGACCTAATTCTACCAAGAAGTGGGCTAGTTGAGCCAAGAGGCCTAATAAGCTGTTTGAGAGAGATAAAAGAGAAAAAGAAGGTGGTAATATAAAATTGATTGAGAAAAATGTGTCTAAAGGTGAACATAGGTTATATGTGACTGAGTTGGTTTTGAGTTACCTAGGGTGTTGGTGCCTCCTTGCAAGTTGGTGCTTGCTAAAGGACTATTTGAGTTGTTGCTTGACTAGTGAGGGGTTGGTGCTCCTTGTGGGGTTGGTGCCTCACTAAATCTTGATTAATTTATTATAATATTGTATTAAAATATGTTTTTCAATTTTTTTAATCCACCTTGAGGGTTTTCCACATATCTTATGTGTTATTATGTTGAATACTCTTGTAGTTTCTTGCTTATGCATTGGTTAATACATGTATGTGAATGAATGCCTCATGGATGATAAGTGAAATTGAATGAATGTTTTAAGGAAATTGATTCACCCCCATATAAATATATATACTTCCAAAAATCATCTTTTCCTCATTTTCCATGATGCATTCCTAGCTCCTATCCAATCCCATTTCTCCTCCACATCCTACTTCCCTTTGATGCTTCTTGCTCCCTTCTCCTTTGGCATTGCACTCACATTCCTCATTTTTCTTGCCATTTCCTCCCAAAACACAAATCGATCCTATTTATTTTTAATCCTCCATGTTTTTTTAAAATTTCCTAGGTAATGTATTAGGCCACTTTGTCTTACCTTGAGAGATATTTAGGGCTAACATGTCAAGGGTTCATGTTGGAAAATTCCTAGGTAATATACTAGACCACCCTATCTTATATTGAGAGATATTTAAGACTATCATGCCAAGGATTGAAACCAAAAAATTAATCCACTAAGAATTCCTTATTCACTAATCAATCTATCCCTTCTTTCTTATTTTAATATTAATATATATTTTATGCTTACAATTAATAAAAGAATTAAATTTCCTCTTTATTGTGTTAGGGCTTTACACTCAACATGAATTGATACTTAATAGTTTTTTGTGAGATAATAAATAATAGGATAATAAACAATTGACACTAATTTGAATAAGTATAATTATTTATACACTCAAAACAAAATGTTTATTTTTTAATTTAAAAAAACCAATTTCTTTTTATTTAGTTTTAAAATATTTTCAATACTCACCTTGTTTGAAGTTTATTTAATTTATTTTTAAATCTAAATTAGATGTTTTTTTCCATATTCATGTGACCTAATAATTTCCTATTTAGTTTGATTTCATGTACTTATAGTGTACTTGTCTATTTGTCAAAATAAAGTATTAATAATATGCCTCTTGAATTTCAATGGTTCTCCAATGTTGTCCTAAGCCCCTAAAAATATTTATTTTGATTTCCATTATTATTTATTCCTATTTCAAGAGAATTACTCCCACTATTTAAATGTATCATTAGTGCCCAATGGCTAACCTTTTGGTTCATTTTTTTGGTCTTTGCTAAGTGTCACTTGTCCCCTTCTCTTCAGATTTTTTGCTTCTAGCAATAAATGTTGGTTTACATACTAATATGATCCTAATTTTAATTAATTTTAAATACGCAAGTATTGAATTTAATTTTTTAAAAAACATAATGTAATAATCACATAGAAACCACAGACATAAGAGAAATCATGTACTCATTAGATAGTCTATCAATGTATGAGCTATCATTATACTATGTAACACTGTTATAGCCCTAGTTCATATCCATTTATCCAATTTAATTTATGTATTTTTTTTTAAAAATATTTATTTACCATCTAGGGGACTAATAAATAAAAATCCACTAACATACATCAAGGCCATAAAATCATTTTATTTTCCTCAAGAATAAGGGTAGACAAAATTAGATATCACAAATATAGGTAAATAATTAAAATTACATGTTTGCCTTATACCATCAATTTTTGAAGATTGGGTTGAGACAATAAGAAAGGGGGAAATATTAACTTAAAGTTTTGGTTGATGAAGTTATTTTATCTAAAAATAGATCAATGTGACACTAACCCTTTAATTAGATATAAATTATTAGAATATAATTGGGCTATGATTTAGTATAAACAAACACAAAATATGATTTGATAATTATGTTTTTGACAAGAAAGTTAGAAAGGTGAAATGATAAATACAAGTGAATAGAAATATATTTATCTTATTTTTCACACTTCTTAGATTTATGCAGGCTGATTAGTTAAATGTAAGTTATGTATAGTGATTGTATATATGTTCATTTCTATATTTGGTGACCATTCTTAGTCTGGGATATTATCATCAAAATAAGGACAATAGTGGTAGTCGATCTTGACCCCTATGGGTCATTCCTATCCTTGAGATAAAATAATTTATGGTAAAAAAGGTGTGGCTTTTGGATTTATACATGATCAATAAACTTAGGACAAAAATGACAGTCAATCCTAACTCTTATGGTTGATTTTGTCTCTCTAAGAAATTTATTTATAATAACTAAAAATGTGATTTTGGTTAGAACAAGATCAACAAAAGTGGGAAAATAATGGTAGATGATATTTTCCCTATGGGTTGATCTTGTTCATTGATAGTAAGACTAAAATTTTCTATAATGTTATGAATGATTTAATAATGTCTTTTTACACCTTCACAAATAAGTTTTTGCATGTGCAAGTACCTAAAATATCAAACCCTAGTTTCTTACACAAACACTTGTATTATCAATTAGGGGGAATCGAGAAAAAGAGATTCAATTGGACCAACCTTGGTCAATCCCTATTAAAATACTAAGCATTGAACTACATTTCCAATGCTTTGAAGAGGGCTAAAAATAAAATGTAGCTCTCCCACTTATGTGTGTGTGTAAAATGGTAATATGCAGATCTAGATGCACTTTCTCCTACCTTTCCTTGGCAAAAGCATGCAAATGTAACAATAATTGAGATATAACTCTATTAATTCAATTCAAAAAATATATAACTTCATATAGCTTTTGAAATGTGTGAGTGTTTATCCCAAATTCCTTATAACAACTATGTATATATAAGAATCTCTTAGAATTTTAATCTAAAACTTAGTGAAATGCATAATGGACCCAAAAGACCTTAAAGAGGAAACATGTCAAAAGAGAAATTAAAATATCAAAGGACAAGATCATTGGGAATGGGACATGATATATGATTTTTGTTATATCCTATTTAATGCTCAAAATAACCTCAAAATGACAAAGGGTTTAAATATATTTAATATTTTAAAAGTGTTTTAAGCAATATGGGCGGGAAAATAAAGTTACAAAGTCATAGAAAATCACCAATTAAAGTGCGAGACTTAAAATACATGCACCATTTAGTGTTTAATTCTTATATAAGATCCATATAAATAAAGTGGTTGTAAATAATTGTAAAATAAGTGTTTTGACAAATTTATGTGTTTACAATTTACCTCTCTCTAATCTAGTATTTTAGTGAAACTACAAATACTGGATGAAAGGGAAAAAGATAATGCAAAATTGTGTAGATGGATGTTGTATAGACTTCTTATGTGCCATGATGATCTAAAGTTTTCCTAAAAAATAATAGGTATGTAGTTAAATTTGATTATTGTTTAAGGAAAGTAAAAATATATAACTGAAAAAAATATTGTAAATATTTTTTGAGGAAAAACTACACCTATAAATGTGCCATGGAGAAATAGGAGTATCGAAGGTCAAAATTCGACCCGATCACTGTGGAAAATAAGAATTAAATTGTAGTATATATTCATTTAATATCTAGGTAAATGGATAATCTTTCATGTGTTTCAATGTGATAAATAAAACCATTGATGAAAGTCAAAACCCAAATGTGATGACTGTAGTAATTATGCTATTTGGATAAATTTTCTCTTCTGTTAGAATTGAATAATTGAGGGTGATTAATCCCTAATTTAAATTGTAATTGTATAAAATAAATAACACCTAATGAGGGATTCATGGAACTCAATTTACTCAGTTGATATTTGTAACCCCAAGATGTGAAATGAGTTGGAATCAATATTGTATTCCTAGGCTATAGTTCTAGAGGGTGCATAATCTCCAAGTTATGCACCATGAATTTTAACTAAATTATCCATTGTAGATGAATTTAGATTCAATTGTCACTTTGTTCCTTAGTTATTATATGCATGATCAAAAGATGATAGAGGACATCATGCCCCTACCATGTCTATAAATATAAAATATTATATTATATATGCTGTAAAATTATATTATACCCTTTCAATTTGAAACATATTATAGTGTGCATGAATATTTATCATGCCTCCATTGATAAATGTAGAATATGTATCTAGATGTAGATGTAAATTTATAAATTTTGTTTAAAAAATTATGCATGAATATATATCAAACACTCAAAATTTTGTATGAATTTGTATCTATTTCTATAATGTAAGTGCATATGCATGACATATGACCCCATCATATATTCCCATGATTGAAATTTCAACCACTTAACTTTTAAAGCTATAACGGGTATCATTTTTAATTTTGTGATCTGATTACATGTGCATGGCATATGCCCCCAAACACTATACCAATATATAAACCTCTGAAGTTGCACTATGTTGTAATGAATGATTGAATATGTGAATTACATCATTTTCATAGTGATTTGTAATTTTTGCCCCATGCTTTTCCCCTTTCAAGGTGAGAAATGAGAGAAACAAATCAATTAGATCAAAATATATAGTGATCTAGATAAGTTTTATCGCTTAGAATGGTTAAATATTATGTATTATATCTAAAATATATTTTTATATTAATCACAATAGAGTATAAACAATATAATATGATATAGTTTTATTCAATTTTTAAGTATGATCGCTAAAGGAAATTATGCTTGTGTTGTTAAGTACAAAATTGACCCATTTGTAAAGTTGGAATAAGTAATTGAGCATAACAATGATGTACGATAATTTGTCATGTATATTTTGATGTAATTTAAGAAATGCATTTTTGATAAATAGAACATGAGATATCATTTTTAGAAGTTTTAAGTTGTGCATTGAATCAAATGCACAATATACATAGTAATTGATACTATGAAAATGTCAACTCATATAAAAGTAGGATGAAAAAAGTTTTTATAATTTAATTTTCACCATTGCATTGTGCCAATTGAATTTTGAGTTTCCAATATGCCTAGTTGACGAGCTATGTTACCATTGTGATTCATGTGCTTATAGAATGTTATATAGATAGATTATAAATAATCTGGTATGTATCATATTTTGTCAAAAATTTTAGTATTTTGTATAGTCTATAATCATTTATGTTAAAATTTGATATTTTTGATTTTTTGACTATTTTGACATTTTGAGAATTTTACATGTATAATATGATGTTTTTATCTTGTCAAGATAGGATCACCCCACTTTAGATGTTAATGTCCCAAATGGGATGATACTATCCTAGATGGGATGTTTCTATCCACATTATTGTCCTCATTTAAATGATTCTATCTTTGTGTTATTGACCATTTTTGCTTAGAATTTGTATGATGGATTGGAAGTTGATAAAATTTGTGTTTTATTTTTATAGCATGATCTACATGTCCATGAATTTTAATATGGGTGACACATGAGTACCTTGATAGAGTTGGGACTATATGATGTAGATTAAAAGATAATGGAGGAATCAAGTTTAGTGTACATTAGATGATTGGGATAAATTCCATACAATATGAATTTGATGACCATATTGGTAGAGTGATGGAATCCTAATACATATAAATTATAGTTATCGATGAGTGAGATAATCATCACACTATAGGATGTGTGGCATATATTACAATTTCTCATTATGAAAAAAAGGCCCATGGTCATGGATGCATAAGTTATAATATATATGCATTAGGCTCATATATTTATGGAAGATAAACTAAAGGATGTCGATTGGGGTGGTACCATTTTATTGGAACATATTTTATGATCTGATGTTTATGATTATGGAAATTTATATATTTCATACTAAAATTAGTTATAGTAGTATATGGAAAAGTTGTATCTATCTCATATCTATATACTATATAGCTCAAGTCATTGAAGAGAGACATACAAGATATTCATGAGGGCATAACATGCTAGCCCATTTATATCTAGAGTTGTACAAATTTACATTGGAGGTACATGCAGTCTTAGAGTAGATACTTTGTTGTAAATATGGGCCTATGAGTAAAACACTATGGTTCATCCATTTTGGAGTTGTCATAAAAATCAGGATCATCCAGATATATTCATATCTCAATAGGTGCTACCATGATAGAAGGTGTTAAGAACTATGAAGAATAGGGTGATTTTAGATAGTTTGACACCCACTATGATTCAATGGAGGCCATATATGGATATGAGAGATATATTGAGGATGTTTGGGAGTTGAAATTCATATGGTTTAGTATGAATATACAATATTATTTCTTTGGTGTATATGATAAATTCTAATATGAGAGAGTGAATCAATAGTTTGGGCTGATTTAGGTTGTGACTCCAGAGCTTTATCCACATATGTGGAGTATTAGAGCTTATATTAGTGAAGGTTCAAGGTTAGGGCCCAAAAGTGAATATTTGGCTCCTTGTTTGGAAATGGAGTGAGATCCTATTATTCCATTGGTAGAGGGTGATGATGTAAGATGTATAATAGTGTATACACAATGGTAGATTAATACATAATTAGCTATATTATTTACAGCTATAATAAATGATATTGATGTTGTGCCCCTAACATAGGGTGGAGGGGATAAAGATGGAGGATGAGGTAGAGTAGGCACAACACTTGTACCACAACTTGCACCTAAGCTCAAAACATAATCAATTGATGGAGATACCCAATTTACAATAGCTATTATGGCTACTATATCTAAGCATTAGTATTTATATGTGTATTTTTATATGTTTTAGTTGATATTCATTTATAGTTTAATACTAATGTATTCTCATGATGTGGTATTGTAAGGGATACATATTGTTTTATGATGGTAGATATGACCATCTATACTTTGACATGGAATGTGCCTTATGTTGTGGTGGGTAGTGGCTTTATGGAGAGATTTAATAAAATTATGGGAAATCACACACATTATTTTTATCTATGTGTAATCACAACTATACAATATACTTTAGTTATCGATGAACATGATAAATTACAAGTGGAGCTCAACAGAAGTCCTATACCAAGTCATGATTCTAATTTGGCTAGGGATTTGATCCATCAATTATGTGCTTTATAGTCTAAGTATACACATGCCATGGTTCAGATTGAGATACTTAGATATTGCATTAGATGATATAGGTCATGATCACAATTGCATGGAGTGGTAGGAAAAGATGGAGCCTTGATTTTATAGGCTAAGAATCTAGTTAGTAGTGATAGTTTAGATGATGGGGATGCCCTCATAACTTATTGACATTTATATTATAAACATACACACACACATGAGTTCATTTTGTATATGTTAGTGTTTGACATGGGTGTATGATGTTTTGCATTTTATGATTTTCATAATTTGATTACTGTTAATGAAAATATCATGAAAGTATGAATTTATAATGTATAAAATATTGATAGTAATCATTGCATGTTAGTATTCATTATGTGTTAGTATCACGTATGTGACATCATTTCTCAGAACTAATTTCCAAAACTGTTTGGAAAAAAGAAGTCACTATAATTGGCTGACAAAGCTATTGTTGAAAAATTTGAAATGGTTCCACTTATGATTCTTGTACTAACTTGTTGATATGTAGTTTCAGTTGTTCCATATATACTTGATTCAATATATATATATATATATATATATATATATATGTATTTGTAACATATAATTTTTGAGCATGACTAGACCTCTTTTAGCATCATATCTATTGAGAGATCAAATTAAAAATTATTTTTGAATAGGAATATCTTGGGAAACTTTGGTTGTGGTAAAATGTGAACTAGATGAAGGAATTATTCTAGTGGTTTATCTATGTAAAGGTTGATAGACCATTCATTCCTTATAATGAATATCATGGTATGTCTTGGTATTCTTAGAATAATGACAAGAAAAAGTAGGAGAAAAAGCCCTTACTATCTTATTCTCAAATGTAATAATGGCTCTATCAGTAATTTATGTAATATTTTGTCATAAAGCATAAAAATAATTATCAAGATGTTTATTAACACCATGGTAAGTGTAAACTGGGTGACCTTTTTATCTTCTCAAATATGTCAGGTAGATGATTATAATTCAAGGAAGAGTATCAACTGCTTATCCAATAATGTATGTATAATGTTATTTGGTTGATATCTAAGGAAATAAAATTGAAGTGGTTGTCTCTTAGTAGAATTAGATGATTTTACTATAGGATCTATTCTATAAATTGATTATTTTCCTTTGTGTAAAACTTTACTAATTGTTCTTTGCTATGAATTGCTAGTTTATAAGGTGTTGGAAATGTCTTATGAACCTCTTTTATCAATTATTTTATTTTGTGAGTATCTTTGACAATATTTTTTATTTTAAAAAAAAATTCATTTGATTTTATATGTTGAGTAGTAATTAGTTCCTTGAATTTTTGCTGATTAAATCACATGTGTATCGATGCACATCCATATATAAGTCATCAAAAGAAATGTAGGAATTGTGCAATGCTATTTCTTTAAGTAGAATAAATAATTTTATTAAATATGAATTTTATCTCCAAATTCTATTGTTGATAAGTACAAAAGTGTAAACCATTCTTGAATCATATGACATGCTCTCTAATAGACTCATCATCACCTTGATTTAACCTTTGTAAGTGTTCCAATGTTAATATAGGCATATCATCCTTATGATAATATGATATAAATATGTATTATAAGCTCTTTAAGGTAGGTAAATATCTATTGTGAATACTATGGAACCAATCCAAAGCATATCATATTAAACTCCTATGGAAATCCTTAAACAATATTCTTCCTTTTTGGACCATTGACTAAAAAATCATACATATTATGTTAAATGTTTTGTAGGGTCTCCATGACCATCAAATAAAGGCAACATAGGCATTTAAAAATATGTTGGATAAGGACACTCAAATACATTTTATGTAATAGTTTGATCTTGGATGATATTATCTTTAATATTAGCATGATTTGATAACAATTGCAAATGAATATTTGAAACTTATCTTTGAAGGTCCCCTCTAGCATTCATCAAAGTCATAATATGGATAGTAGGAATATTTTAGGTTTGAAAAGGTGTCCTCATGGGTTATAATTTACCATATACTTGAAACATATGTATAATAGAATCATCATAACTATTATTGAATTCTAAGATGATATCATTGCATAATTTTGAAACATGCATATATGATCATTCATATCACATTGTGTTTGTTAAGAAGAGATTATATCATTTTTAATTTCAAGAATATTGGCATGTATAAATTGACCATTACATTAATTTTTGGAAGGAAATAAATATAATATTTACGTATGTGCATTTATTTGTGTTTTTAGAGAGATAGAAGGAATAACACTTGTTGCTTCTAGAGAGAGAAGAGGAGAATCACATTTAAATTTTGTAGAATATAAAGTGTTTTTTCTAGTTATTATTTCACGTGATAAACAAATTTCAAAGTGCAACATATCATTACCTTTCATTTTCATTATCACCCTTTTCCATTTAAAACATTCTCAAAACTAGCATGACATAGGTTTTTATCTTAGTTATTATTAGCATAGTGTACCTTATTAATCTATAATTATTTAAAAATTTAGAAAAATCTAGCGTAAAACGAAGTATAAAAGCTTGTCTATGAAAATATCTCCTTTTATGGTTCCCTCTAAGCAAAATCACTAGCATGTTCAAACTAGGTAACCTTACTTTCCTATCTTGGTCCTTGATGTTGAACCCCTAAATCTTAATAATTTCATAGGATCAATATTTCACAATATACATACATACATACATACATACATGAAATTAATTTAAAATTCAAAATATCATGAAAATCAAGTCATTTTTACATCGTTCACCCTTTGTTAATACTTGGTGATGAGCCCTCACATCTCACTATTTGCATAGGGTTAACATTAGGGGGAGATGCCCTTACCTATAAATATAGCCTTTGGTGTTGAGCCTATGCATCTTCCTAGTTTTAGCCTAATTGTAATGAGTCAAAAAAATAAAACCAAAAAATCTAATTCAAATAATAAATTGTCAAAAAATTCTTGTCTAGATGTCTATGATAAAAGGAAAACTCTATCCCATTGATCATTTATGTCATGAATAGCCACTTATAGATGAAACCAATAAATTTAGTGTTTTATAGGTTTGGCAAGAAGTAAAAATTCCCATTTGAGCATAAATATTAGGTCAAATTTCATGTACTTGTGAAATTTTGATGTATACTTTTTTTCCATTATTTTGCATATATTATATTCCCTTTTCAGTCCTTTCCTATAGGTTAAAAGTCATTTTGTTGTATGAAAATATTATCTCAATCATAATCTAAAAAATAGTCATTATCAAACTAGTAAACATTCAATTCATTCACATTCTCATAAATCATATGTCCACATCTCAAATATATAATCATGTCCATAACATTATCATAAAAATAGAGATAAATGGTACATCATCACATGCTTAGTCATCTAAAGTACAAAAACTAAAAAGTAACATGAAAATAAAAATAATAGTACACAATGATAAGTCATCATAATAAACTAAAATATCTATACATGTAATACATTTTTAGTTTATACATCATGTATCAGTAAAATCACCTTCATAGAAGGAAAATGTGTCTTAATATCTCAAAAATCCAAAATCATTTGTATATATATGTATAATAGTTTGAACCTAAGGTCCTGATGGGGGTTATTGTTCTCCCTTTCTAAGGGATGCATGCTCGGGGCTCTTGATCCTAATCATCATATGTGGGGGGGCATTGGGATATGATGTCAAGGATAATCATGAAAAATGGATACTATTCCTATGGCACCTCCTAAATGTCCCTACATGGGAGGATGTCCCTCTTATTGTATGTTAGATTGAAGAAGCTCAACCTCCCTGACCTATCAAAATGTCACTTAGAGTCTTCACTTGATAATTTTTTATAGTTGGAATCAACTCTAGCCTTGGTACATGCATGTAAAATTGAGTTACCTCCACATGTGTATGATAGGATGGGGGGAAACATTGGTATGCATTACTAGCCTAGTAGTAACTTTCTCATCCACCATTAATTAATCTATGGTTAAACAAGTGCTAACTTGAAAAGGGATCACTAGGGTGTCCATGATCATCAGCCTCTATCTAGTAGATCTTTATAAAACTATAGAAATAAATAGGCATCAGATCCTTAGTCATGTAAAATAGAAATAAAAAGCTGAGACTAAGAAAATAACTATTCTACTTGGATCATCTTTATGTTATTATGAATCCCACTTAGTTTTAGAGCTCATCCCTATCTCCTCCTCTAGTACCACTAGGTCATCATAAATTAGTGTTGAATCCCCTCCCCCATATCCTCCACATACTACATGTTTCTACTATAGGGTATCTTTTTGTGGTGGTGGTGGTTGTAGTTGTTGGCATCCAATCAAAAACACAACTAGAATGGACATAGGTATACATCCTCCTCCTATAGGATGTTACCTAGATTATGCCCCTAAAGGTTATTTACCAACACATGCTAATCACATCTTATATAATCCTATGATTGGGACTCCTTGTGTGATGGGATGCCACTCTATTTTTTGTAACCTTACATCCATTCTCTCCTTAAATCCCTTATACACTACCTAGGGAACATGTAGATTGGTTGCATATGGCATCCTAAACTATCGAGGAAATTTATCCATAAGGTGTACCTATATTTATAGGTGCATATACTTGAACTATTATGCTCTTGTGGTAGCTAAAAGGTAGGATGTCTTGTTAGCCCACTATCTTAGCATTCCCTAGTAAGGCATGGCTACCAAATATGTTGTTTTATTATCCATACTACTTGGTAAAATGATTTAAAATATACCATTCATGTCTATGTGGAGGCCTTAATGTCCCGTATATATTTTATCATGACCAATAATTGATAAGGGATCATTTGTTCACATACCCAACTCACATCTAGTATTGGGTGACTAATATAAAGAGTTTTTAATTATGAAATATTTTATAGGTTTATGTATGTCTATGCTAACACCTCTTAATCCCATGAGTAACATGAGCTCCTATCCTCTATCTGCATGACAATGGGCACCAAACTATAAAGTAGATAGTCTATCCCCTTATCCCCCACTAATCAAGAGGTAAAAATCCCTATGATGGCCTTGAAAAGAGTCAAGATCACTGATCCCTCCACCCTTTCAAGTCTCACTCCATACATCACAACCACATTGGGTGTGTCCACATCACCAAAATTCTTTGCCTAACTGGTCACTTCTCCCTATTAGTAGCATCCCTCAAGGTAATGAGATGACATGTCATTAATAAGCCCATTATCCTATCTATATACATCAATGAGAATGATGGTCCACTCTCTCAAAGTCTATAGAAACTAGAATGTGTGTTATTAAGTGTTAGCATTAATGTCAATGTTGATGTCATTGATGTCAAGGTACATCTGGTGAAGATGCATGGTGAGTGGTTTGTGAAATATGAACCATGTGACAAGAGAGAATTTGAAGGAAACCTAATGTATCTCTATTGAGAGATAATTTTAATGTGAACTAATTTTTCTTTTGAGGTTGATGTCAAGATTTAGGTCAAGGTAAACATATTTTGATTACTAGTCCTTGGGTATAAGGTGTCTTGAGAAACCTAATCATAACAAGCATAATCATATCATGAGCATGTACATGATGAGAATGAATAGGTATGTGCAGAGGTATGATATTTTATAAGAATCATTAAAGGCATGATATCAAGTTGTAGAAGCATCAAGAAGTGTTTCAAGGTTAGTTGCCAAGCTCTAAGTGATTGAGAAGCCTAGTCATGATAATGATCATTGCATAAAGAGGCCTTGTGAGAAGGGATGAGCTTGGTGTCCCAGTGAGATAAATGAATAGACACATAAGAGGATGTATGATGTTGTTTGATCATGAATATTATTCATTGGATCACTCATTAGAGTCTCAAAGTGAGCCTATAGGGGTAGGACCTATAGACCTAACATGCAACTAGACTAGTTCTAGACCTTGCCTGATCTAATGAGGCATCATGAGGTATTGTCAAGGCATATGAAGAATTTATGGTAGTGTTTGATCATGGTAAGAAGTTTTATGACATGTATGTGAGGTTTTTATAGCTTAGATAATGGTTATAAGGTGAGTTTCAAGGCATAATGTGACTTACATGTCAATGCCTAAAGAGCAAAGAGAGAGTTAATGGCTAGATGGGGTATCAAGATTAGTTTACAAGGAAAGTGTGAGTATGTGAGAATTTATAGAAGCTTTTCATGTTTTTTAAAGTATGTTAACCAATTTTTAGGTCAAATTTTGAAGGATTATGCTTGAAAAAGTGTTTTTAGGCCTCTTGAATGCATAGATGAAGGATTCTCAACTTGAGAAGAACTTCAAGTGTTCATTGGCATGTGTAACCTATACATGATAACCTAAGATATTCATGGTAGATAAGGAAGGGTCACATATCAAAGTTAAAATCATTGGTTTTTGGGATGAGGGTCTGAGCTTTATGAATGATCGTTAAGACTGGAAGATGGTTTAAACCCTCAAAGAACCCTAATAATGACCCAATATGAAAGAATTTGTTCTAAAGTGCATAGAATGGATTATAATATCTATTTATGTGATTGGAGGTTGTATTAAACTCTCTCAAGCATCTCTATGTGTGATTGGTTTGTTATCTAAGTGAGTGAAACCTATAAGAAAGGCCTTGTTTCTTAGAGATTTACTTTAGTAGTCAGAGTTGACCAAGTAAAAGTTTATAAATGGATGGAGAAAAAATATTGAGACTTATATTTGATGTAAATTGTGGGTTTTTATCTTTTTATATCCCTAAATTTTTATAGAATGGTTATACAAGTTGACCAGTCACTAATAGGCCTAATAATGAAAATAGTGAGAAACCCAGGTAGAAGTGAGAAGTTGATTAGGAATGTGTTATCATGGATTAGAGACAAATAATAATACATAGATAGTTTTTTTAAGAATTTTAAGACATGTTATTATTGGATATGTTTTTTTGAGGTCAATATATATGATGAAAATGTTTCTCATAGGTTGACTTGTCTAGTGTAGATGAAACAGTGAAGGTGTAAGTTTATGACATTGGTTTGTAAGACCAATATTATCATTTGAGCATATTATATATCTATTTTAGAATGGTATAATGATTAAATAATATCATTCACATGAATTATTATTCTTTTTAAGTGTTCATATAGGTGTTGAAGGTTAAAATCACCATGACTAGTCTTTAAGGTAAACTAGTAGTTTTGGATAAGCAAGTTGTAGTGATGATTTTGAGACTCTATACCATGAGTTTATATATATAATACACATGATGTTGTTTTTTAGGACTTGAATAAAATATACATGATTTTTAAAATATTTGAATTCTGTATAAGCGGTTGAAAAATTGAATCCAAAATGAGTTGATTGGTTCAGGTTTGACTATGTGTAATGAATACAAAAGATTGGTGTACAAGACCAATAATTGACAATAGATATTGTGATATTTGTACTTGATAATTATATATATATATATATATATATATATATATTGAAGGTGTAATATGTCATAGGAAACATTATTTTAGGTGTTGAAGATCAAGTTACTCATGACTAGGTTTTGTAGTGTTCTGTAGTTCTGAGTGGGCTATTTGTAGAGAAGGATTTGAGTTTTTTTACCCTGAGTTGTGAAGTATAAATCACATGGTGATGAACATAAGGTAATTTATATTATTTATATATGATTTTTTCCATGTTTTTTCAAAAAAATTATGTTTATGATTTAGTTGTTCAAGATAGACTTTCTGGGTATGCATAGGCCTAATTGTGAATAGTGTTAATGATATGCTTCAAGTGGCGATTAAATCTAAAAAGTGTTATGAAGCCTATATGATATTAATAGGGGTATATTAGAGGGTAATATTATGTTTTAATTAAATTTTATATGTTTTAATGTGTTCCAAGGAAGGCAGAGTGTAATGTGTCCTAAATAGACCTAATGGGATTAGGTCCCCATGAGACCTAAAGGTGAGATAAGGCCTAATTGAGATAGGTCAGACCTAAAGGGACTCAAATAAAATTTTATAAATTTATATGATATGTAATGAGATCCATTTCATGGATGAAGTAATAGGGTAAGGGTGTTTGGTTGACTAAAAAGGATACGAATAAGAAATTTATATAAATTCTAGGCAATTTTAGGCTTATTAGTGTGTGTAGAGAGAAAGCAAATAGAAGAACACATTTTAAAAGTACAATAAGGTATTTTAGACCATTATAAGAGTGTATAGGATATATTATAAATAATTTACAAAGGTTATATACATTAAAATCAAGTTCATATGACCTAATCAAGTCTAGAAGAGGATTAGTTAAGCAAAGAAGCTTAGAAGGTAGTTTGCGATGAATAAAAGAGAGAGAAGAGCTGGAAAAGGAGATAATCATCTGTTGTATGAGAAAAAAATTATTCTAAATTTGATCAAGGTTTTTAGGTGGATGAGTTGGTACTAAATCATTTATGGGGTTGGTGCCTCCTTGAAAGTGGGTGCTTGCTAAAGCCTAGTCATGTGGGTGCTTGGCGAGTTGGGGTTGGTACTCCAAGGTAAGTTGGTGATTCAATAAATCTTGATGTTTTTATTATATTACTATAGTCAATTTAAATATATCAGCAGGGTTTCTTACCCTTTAGGGTTTCCCATATATGCGATGTGTTCTTGTGCTTCATTCTTATATGAATAGTTGTTTATGCTTTCTAGACCTATATGATTGATTTAATGATTCATGTTTACTTAATTGGAATTGATAATTAAGTTTTTTAAGATTGATTCAACCCCAAATAATTTTTATTCCAACAAGTTTTTCCAATTTATATCTTAGTAGGAGAACAAGTTTCATAACAACCTACTCAATGGGAAGACAATCCCCAACTATGGTATCCTTAATATTCTATCCTGATCTAGAATAACCATCTCATCCACCATCAACTATATAAAAATACTTAATAACCACTCCTACTCACTTTATTGACTCCATTGTATGTATCCTCCCTACAAAAAGGTAACTTAAAACACTCATAAATGTTTCTTTTCCCTAAAAATCATTCCAAACCTCTTTTTTATCCCTAGGATGAAATTTTCACCTTATGCATGTAGTAGTTCTGTAACCACCATCTATATAAGGAAGAAGTTGTGTCATTCATCCAAGGAAGTTACATAATTGATGTACACCATAACCACCACCTACATAAGGAAAAAACTATACCATTACTCTAAGGAGGTTATATAAATGTCGCATGCTAACAAAAGAGATGAAACCACCACAGAAGGATGTGTCAGTTGCATAAAATTTTATGACAGAGACATAACCACTAGTCTATGAAGAGTGATAGTTCATTAATTAGTCTCACATATCCTAAAAACCCTCCAAAATTATCAATTTTAAAGATAATTTGAATATTTTCAATATTATCCTAGCCTACCCATCCTGCCAATCATGTTCATGCAAGTAATTTCTAAATTTAACCAATCTATATGCATTTTTATCAACTTTTCAAAATTAGGGCAAAAATGTGAAAATCAACATAACTACATGTGCCAATCCTAATCCTAATACCACTACTACATTATCCATGCTCTCCTCATACTCATCAATTTGGACACTTTTTGGCTCTATTCTGTCACTATGAATCTAAAGATCCAAATCTATCAAAACTCAATTGCACAAATGAGCTCTATTTTTGGAAAGTTTTCAATTATATATTATATTAACTAGCCATTGTATTTCCAAAAACTTGTCATTTTTAGTAATTTTATTTTCAAACTTGCATTATATTGTGTTTTATGTCATGTTTGCTACCTTACTAATCCATAACATGTCAAAAATTATTTTTTCTAACATTTTATTTCCCATAGCACCATTGCAAGGCATACTTTTCATTTTTTAGTTTTGTAAGTTTATGATACTTTGGCCCCAAATTTAGTACCCTAATGGAATGGATTTGATTGTATCTTTCCCCCCATGCACATAGTAAGTAAACTTGTCCACAATTTTATTAATTTTCATGTTTTTTGCTTTCTTGTTAAAATAACACTTGGTTTTAGTTCTTTACTTGCAGGTCAGGAAGGTGTCTCGATTGGCTTAACACAAGTAATTATGGTAAGTTTTATAACCCCCCATTATTTTTTATACACAAATATCTATAAAAACACCTTCACAAATTCATGATGAGGCATCTCCCTAAGGAGGCAATATGCATGCACCTAAAAATTACATGGTGTAACATTTTTGGAAAAATCTAATGATGATGAAAGAACCTCCACCTATATATGCTCAGACTGAATGTTCTCTCAACCTTATTTATATTCTAATCCTTTTATTTACATTTATATTTGTCAAAATTTCATTTATTTTGTGTTCTATTGACTTAGTTTTAATTTTAATTCATCTGTGATGAAACTATCAGTTCTCATGATGTAACCACTACTTTGTGTGATACAATCACTACTTCCAAGTCAATTTTTCCATGGTGGTTTCACAAGACACCATAATGAAATAGTTAAATAAGCATAAATTTCATATTATTCCATGGTGGTTTCATAGATATTAGTTATGGTTTCATATTCACTACCTACATAAGGTGGTGTTTCATCACCATTTGTGAGTTTTAAAATTTAGCTTCTGAGAATTTAGTTTTCTTGCATTTTGCATGCTTTTGATCACATTTATTGATTTTTTTAAACTTATGCTCACCTCCTATATGGAATAAATTAGACTTAAAATTATTTTTATTAAATATTATCTCTTACCTCTTCTAAAATTGGTTTGATCTCTATCTAACTACCACATATAACCTATTTCTTCCTTTACAAGTATATTTTCTTCCTTAGGTTTGTGGATATGAGATTTGCATTAGAGATTGAAGATTTTGAGTATTAAAAATATATATCCTACCTTATTTAAGTTTTTTAATATCTTTTTCTTTAGTTTTTGATCATCTTCATGTTATTCTATACATATTTGGAGAAGAGAATCCATGAATCAACAACCAATTTTTTTCCTTTATGGATCAGTCCAGCTAATGTTCATCTTCCATTTTCTTTAATATTATGTTGTTTAACCCTAAATTATATGTGGATCTTAATATGTATAGATGGTGTTAAGAATATAGAATTGAATAAGCATAAGGGTGATAAACAGATCTATAACAAGCCAATTAATTTAAAAACTTAGATATAACATATACTAAATTTATTATGATAAGATATGATAAAAATGGAAAGTACAAATATGATATATATTTCAATGTTAATGAAAATAAGACAATTAACTAGTTCTGATGCTAATACATATATGGATCTAGAATATGTAGCAAGTAGACTAGAAGAATATTCTAGGTCAGGGATATCTTCCTCAATTTGCTACTTAGAATTCAAAATTGAAATGAAATTTCTAAACTTTTCATGAACATTTAACTAAATGATAAAATAAAGAAATTGATTCTAAATCAAATTACAATTACATCCATCTAATTGAGATGCAATGTTTTTAATTTTAGCAAGAAAATTCACAACTTTCTCATCACCTTTCATAGGTGTAGTTAGCAATTCAAGGATTAAATTAATAATATTAGAGAGACAAGTGCCATCATGTATGGATTATAGGAGTTTTAAAGCATCAATAAGAGAATAATTATTACCAGTGTGGAGAAGGGAATTATCCTTAACACTTTGCAAGATAATGGACATAGTTTCTTGTGATTTCTATTGAAATGCATTGATAAGATTAGGGGTCACATGTCATCTAAAAGGGGATTTATAAGTTCCAATGAAAAAATTACATAATTTTAAGGCCATAAATTCAAATTTAACATTAATTTTTCATATGTTTTTGTTATTTTTATTAAGTATTTGAGATTTATCTAAGGAAAAATGAGGCATAGCCATAGCTTCCCTTTAAATAGTACAATAAACAAATGATTAAAATAAAATTTTGGTGTGAATTTTAATTTAATTTGATAGTAAAACAAATTTGAAAGTGTAAACAGAAAATAATTATTCAATTTAATTCTAGACAAAGCAAAAAAATTACAAAATATTGTGAAAAAATAAGGTATCATAAGTATCACAAAAATATACTAATGTAAGAACAATTCTAAGAAAAATAATAATTTTAATGAGTTTTTATACATTGATTGTAAAATAAATTAAACCACAAATTCAACTATACTTAATCACATAAATTAGATACCAAATAATGCAAACAACTGATTTAAAATTACACAAAAATTAGTTGTCAAAAGAGTTGCACTCATAATGACCACCTAGACACTATTATTAAAAAAGTTATAAAATTAATAGTAAGATGTTTAAAAACACAAAATAGACCATGTATATGTGTCTGGAAGGTGTCAAAACCTAGGAATCAGTTGGCTACATAACTATGTTTGATAAAACATTTATTGTGTCAAAAGTTGAAACAAGTTTGACAGGTTAACTAGGGTTTTAAATGTGTGAAAAGTTAGCACGCAAATTGATCAAAAAATAAAGTTCTTAAGGGTTTTTGAACTTAAGATCTTCTTAGTTGTAAGTTTTAATAAAATGAGAATCATCAACTCATCTATGAGTTTAATTAAATATTTACATGCACTAATTGATATTTATTTATTTTATTTGATTTTTAATAATAAAATAGTATAAAAAATTATTTATTGTGCATGTAAAAATACAAATTACTTTATTTTTAACTTTTAGAGTAAAAGACAAAGAAAGTGGGGGCCACAGGTCTACATAGATAGTGTAAAGTTTAAATAAAAAAATGATTTAATAAATAATTTATAAAACTATGTAACATAAGCTACATACCTGTAGCTTCACAATGGTGCTCTTTTAGAATTTTAAGAGCTAAGATCTCCTTATATAAAGTCTCAAATTTTCTTGAAAATTTAGCAACCTATTATTTTTATTTGTAAACATAACTAGATCCTCAAAATGGAATTTGTGATGAAGAATCTAATATTTTGAATTGTCTAGGCTAAAATATGACACCTCGGTAGATGCTTGGGAGAGCCCAAAAACTTGTACAAGCACTCAAAAAAATTGAAATTTATTCCAATCTTTTAGATTTTTTTAATGATAAAGGAATTTATAAAATTAAATTTTGACTAAATAGTTATGGTGCCTTTATGAAACTAGTGCCAAAGGGAGCTTCGAGACTAATTTCTAGTTGATTTGGATGCTTGATGGAGGTCTTAAAAGGCCCAATGCTAAGCTTCAGGGATCCACAAAGTGAAGAATGATCCAGGGAAAAAAATAGCATGCCTCCAAAGCCATAAAAAATGTCATACTAGACTGAGATAAATAATTTTTTTTTTGACAAAGCTTTGAATCTTCCAACAAAAAACTCTTGCTAATCACCCAATCATCTCATGGCTTTGATTCCATGATAAAATCAACATAATATAAAATATATAATTTAATATATATTGTATCTAGATGAATAAATGATGGCAAAGAGAACAAAGAATTGACATAGTACACAAGAATATAAAGTGGAAAAACCTCAAGGAGGTAAAATAAACCATGAAGATGATATTCAATTAATTTATAAACTCCGCACCCCAATACAAATTCTTATACCTTCTCACTTCTTCACATTAGTCTTCATAGAACCTTTGTAAATATTTACCACACATAAATATCAAATTCACCGAGTGTGTTTACAGTGAATAATACAATAGGGGTAAAACCCTATTTATAATAAATGTGAGAGGAGGTGATAGTTATAACCAACAAGTCCATCCTTCCCAAGAATCATTTAATGTAATTGGTTAATAATAAATCAAAATATTTTATTATTTATTTACTTAAGGTTTTCACCTCATATTTAATAAATAATAAATTATTATTTAATAATAAACTAAAGTATGACAAGGGTATAAATTATCCCACTTAGACATTAAATGTTCTAACATGGTTTGACTAAGAGATAGGCCAATGGGAATAAGAGAGAGCAGTTTCAAGACTTGAATAAGTAGGAAAGGTATAGAATTGAGAGGAACAACCAAGGTTTGAGTTTTCCAAGTGTACAAGAATGAAGTGATATATAATTCATAAATATCATCTACATTCCCCCCTTTAATATATTAATGAAATTTCTAGTTTAAGGGAAAATGAATGCATACCTTGGTGTGTATAACACAACTTGTCTTTATTTGAGTTCAAATTGAGTGATTTACTAGTGACTAAACTAAAACCAAGAGCATATTATAGTATATAATAAGTGCATATAATATAATATTGAAAATTTTTAAATGATTTTAATTGAAAGAGAGAAAGGTTTAGGAGTACACTTATGTATCGATGCAACCATCTTGCCTTTTGGCAATTTCATCTAAAAGATGTACCATTATGAATAACTAAAATTGATATTGGAATAAATATAAATCTAGAAAGTGTATATATATAAGGAGATAGATAGAAAGAGAGAGATAGGAAGGCCCATTCCCCCAACCTCAGAGAAAATATGGATTGCCACCTAGAAGTTGAGACTAGCTCAATCATGCAACCTAATCATACTTATAACCTACTGAGTGTGAGTGAACCAAGTCAACTCACACTATCAAACTAGTGAGGATAGATGATATAATTAATTTCAACTTAAAAACTTGGAAATATTGATTGATTTAATCAAATCAACCATACAAAAAAGTGAACCAAGTACTACAGTAGATTGGATCAATATATCTCATAAAAGTCTAACCTAGTGGGTGATGACAACCCTTGAAAGTGTTTTAAATCTGAGATTGATTTTATTTTACAACATTAGCACACATTACATAGAATATGAACCTTAGACATGTATTATGATGAAACTATGTATAATAATGGTACCAATGTATAAAATTCTATTGTAAATATGTATTTGAATCATATAACGGTGTAATTTGGCCAATTTGAAATTATTAAGTGTGGATGGCATGCCTCTCAAACATGCCTCCATTATAATCTAAAACTAAAAATTGAAATAAGTTAAAATGTGGAGGACATGTTTACAAAACATGCCCCCACTATAATCTAAAAATATTGAATAGTAAGTATGGAGAACATGTTTTCAAAATATGCCCCACTGAATCTAAGAGTGTGAACATGTGGAATCCATGCCTATATGACATGCCCCCACTGAATCTAAGAGTGTGAACATGTGGAATCCATGCCTATATGACATGCCTCCACTGAATCTAAAATTATGAATATGTGGAATCCATGCCTCTATGACATGCCCCCACTGATATGCCTCCATTTGAGGGTAGGTAAGATAGAAAGTAGTAGTTACCTCACCTTAAAAGGATAAGATAACCATATAACTATGGATGACCATGTAGCTTATAAAAGGACATGTCTAAGTAAACATATCATTGAAGCACATAGAATGTGATCACATCAAGGCATAAGATGCATGATAAAGATCATAGAAATATTTAGATAGTAATATTATAAGCTCAATAAGAAATCAAACACACACACAAGGGCACTCAAATATAATTAAAAAAACAGTGGTCTAAGGAGACCGTAGACAAGGGGCATGCTCAAATGACACACAATTAAATAAACATGACTTAGTCAAATATACATAAAGGAAATAATGAAATATTTAAATGTACATACAAAAATAAATAATATATTCAAATGCCAAATAGAAAAATAAAGGCATGGGGTTTGTGAATAATGGAACATATTCAAATGCTCAATAAATAAGACAATATCAAGGAAAGACACTTAAAGAAGTGCAAAAATAAAAAAATAATAAACCAACATAAACATATCATAGTAGCCCATGGATCAAATATGTCAAAAAAAATGTCAAGTATATAAAATATCAAGTATACTATGAAATATATAAGCATGGATAAAGGCATGTGTAATTATATGCTCAAACATGATAATGTAAAGTGACCATAGAATGATGTACCCTAGATGTATCATGATCATATATGTGGATTCCCCTAACATCTTGGTGATGTGAGTAGAGGGAAATTCCAACATCCCAAAAGTGCATAGATCATGTATATGTGTATGCTTGTATCACACTCAAAATATGTGTGAAACACATGTGTATGTATAATTAAATGATATACTATCCATCAAAATTGAACTAACACATAGATGACAAGGATCCAATAAAATATGTATATGCCAAAAATATTTTTTGATATTTTGATTTATTTTTTGATATTTTTAGAATATGTGAAGAGATTATCCTATGATTGCATCTAAAGAATGCTCATATTTATCTCCCCACTATAAACCCAGTGTAATAAAATGGTGACACCATTGAGGACTATGTATAGGTTCAATATCTATAATTACATTATCTCTAAAAATCTACATATGTATAATAGAACTCTATGGCCATGAAGAAATAGTAGGAGTAATAGGAATAGGGGTTTGTGGAACACATTATTGAGTGTTTTGTGGTTTTTTTATAATATCAATAATAGGAACATGTGTAGTTTCTCTAGATGCTTGAATGTGGTGTATAGCAGATGATGATTTTGTGGAGCCCAGTATGGATCTCTGATGTAATGGTATCTCAAATACTGGCCACCAAGTAAATGAGATTTCCTATTTCTTACCATTTTGTGGTGGATTAGCCTTAGTAGGATTGATAATTAACTACCTAGGTATAAATTTCTCTTTTTTAAGAGGATGCTTATATGAAACCCCAAAAATTGTAATTACTTGATTGGCACGAATGTAGTTAATAAAACATACATTGTATAAGTTATCACTCAAAGAGTATATATCTAAGGTCATCCTAATAAAATATCAAAGACACCTATATAAGATATAAATGAAAAGGTAGTAACCACATATGTGGGACCTACCTATAAAGGTAAGTTAATCTCACCAAGAATTTGCTATGAGGTCCCATCAAATGCACTAACTGGGGGTGTAAATAATGAGTATAACCCGAGTTCATAAGTAATGTCATGGTATTAATGTTATTGATTATACCATTATCAATCATAATAATTCATAAAGGTTGGTGATAAAGGTATGATTGAATGAATAAATAATGAAGATTAGAATCATCATCTAAATCTCATTATCATCAAAATTAATAGGTCTCTGAACCATAAGAGATTTATGTCGTGTATAGGTACAAATAATACCATCTAGTATGTGTTCATAGTGTGATGGATGATGATGTGAATTATATACCATTTTCACTTTTTCATCCTTCTTAGAATGGTATTACAAAGGGTTTTTAAATACCTTCTATTTTTGGTGATCACTAGTTTGTGAACCTAATTCCCTTAGAGTATCATCAAATGTAATATTTTGGTCATCGATAAGGTCTTGGATCTTATGCTTCAAGGTAAAAAATATGTTCATAGAATTCCCAAGGCCTTGGTTATATTCATAATAAACATTTTCATCATATAATTTAGGTAGAGGATGATTCATATCAACTTTTATAGGATGAGGGAGAGATATAAGATGACACTCTACTATTTATAGGAGTAATGAAGCGGGATATTTAGGTAAGCATGTCAATTGTCCCCTTGGTACATTGGATAATACAAGCTGATTAGGCTATTATGAAACTAAATTAACCATGGTGGTTGGTTCCTTTTTAGGCTTAGGAGGTTTTACCTTATAACTTGGTTTGATAGTAAACTTTGTATTGGCTATGGATGTAGTCAATGTGTTTGCTACATACTTAAGTTTGTTCAATGAGATAAGTTTCATTTCATGGTCATGAACAACATGGCATAAGTCATCAAAGGATTTAAAGTTTTCTAAAATGATGGAATCATGTAAAGTAAAAAGTAAATTTATTTTAAAGATGTCTTGAAGTTCTTTATCTACCAAAGGATTGGTCATTTTAGCCAACATTATCTTTTAGCTCAAGACATATTCATTGATAGTTTCATTGGTTCCTTATTTAATTTCTATAATTTAGGCATATGAAAGCTTTTTGGTAATTTTAATATAGAAGTGTTGGAAAAATTGATCTGTAAGAGGTTTGAATGTTTTCATAGATTGGAGAGGTAAATTATATAACCAAATCAAATCATAGTCTTTGAGGCTCCTAGAACTAATTTTGTCAAAATATTATCCTTAGAGGAATAATCAAGGCATGCCACATAGAAATATTGAAGATATTGATTAGGATCACCCTTGCCATCATAAAATGGGAACTTAGTGTTGTAGAAAAGGGTGAAAAAATTTATCTTATTTAGTTTTTGGCTCATCACAATTAGACATAAACATGATATATTATCTTTACACTCAACATTTTACACTCAGCTACACTGACATCAATTCACATAAGGCGCAGGCCTTATGTGCTCACCCAAAGCACATCTAAGAAAACACTGATGCCTGTATTGTGCTAGTTATGCCATGGTTCAAGACATTAATTATGGGACTTGGTCAATTTAAAGAATGATTAAGTAGATTTTAAGGTAAAATCCTTTCATGGGCTAAGCCTAGTGTCCTATAGGTGCAAGCCTTTTAGTGTACTAATCCTAGAGTCATATGGGCATAAGCCGTTGTTATACTAAGCCTAGCATCATATCGTGCTTGATGGATCATAGGGCTAATATCACTCTAAACACTCATTATAGGCTCACACTTATATCAAGGATAAGAACACTTGGCACATTATCTATACTCAATACTCTCTACAAATTTATGATGATGTTATCATTTACTATAGAGACACCATTAATGTTATGAACTAGAAGCATGCATGGACTTTACTTATCATAGTTAAACTTAAACTAAAATATTAAATCCATTATACATAGTTCATTTAATAATATAAAAGATGCATAGACCAGATTCATCATGTTTTACTACAACCATTCTTTGTCATTAATCAAAGTTCAAATACAAAGTATATAGTTCATGGAATTTAGAACAAAGTAATTGCCTAGATCAAACTACTTAACAACCTAGAGGATCATAAAAAGGATTGGGTGATTAAAAATGGAGACTTTATGGCATCTATGCTTAGCCTAAGTCTAATGGCCACTAGATTCATACATATAAATCATTTATAATTTTCCAAAGCTTTGCTACACTATTTTTTACATCTTTCCATCAACTAGCTCGAGCTCATTTTATAACCTTCCTAAGCAACTCTACTAGGGTGGAATGCATATGCCAAGTGTTGACTTATAACCTTGGTGATCATTTCCACTAGCTCCATCACCTTATGAGCTTTGTGATATAATCATCATGTATCTCCATGTTTCAATGAATTTCAGCTTATATTTCACAAGAGGAAAAAGAAGAAACTAGATATGGGTATGGTTGAAAAACCTATTTGATTGTAAGCACTTTGAATTATATGATTGCAAAGAACTCCTCTTTGGGTTGGGAAGATGACCTATAAATAAGGTAGCACTAAATCAAGTGGTTGGGTAGATAGATAGCTGGGTAGATTGCCTAGTGATATCTAGATCTTGAAAGCAAGCGCTTCCTTAGGGGTTGTCAATCCACATGTTTTAAATATTTAAGTTTAGAAAATAGAAGATAAAGTACTTGCATCAATAATCAAAAGCTACTAAAATTGAACACAAGAAATTATTGATAAATAAAAGATACTAAAATGACTAATATAATAATAAGCAAGCTAATACTAATTCTAAATAGGTCAAGTGTGCTTTAGAAAATAGGTTGGGGGTTTGTGAATAGGTAGATGAAAATAAAATTGGATTTGGTTGAGGGTAAGTGGGTGAAAATAATTTGCTATTATTTTTTTGCCATAGTGATCATTGGTGGTTAAGGTGACCATTAGTGGTTGAGGTAACCTTCGATGGTTAGAGAGACTGTTGGCAGTCAGGGTGACCATTGATAATTACTATGTTGGGTCTGGGTTGATGAAAGTCAAACTGACATTATCATAAAAGGCAATTATGAGAGATTGGTTTGTGTTGGACTGGTTGTAAAATGGAAAAAAATTAATTAAATAATAGAAAACAAATACTTATCTTGTAGAAGATTGATCAAATGAGTGGTTGAGGTGGTTGGCTCATTGGTGGAGTCTGATGTGATTTTGAGAGGGTAGCGATACATGTTCGATTGAGGGGTGGTGGTAAGTTGTATCTCTATCATGATGGCTAGATTTATGGAAGGATACTTATGAAAGAAGTTCTAGATGCAAAATATTTTGATAGTTGTATATGGATCCTTTTTACCTCTTGCTCCTCTCTTCTTATAGGCAAAAAAGGAGAGGTATAATAAGATGTTAATAATGGGTCCAACTTGCTGTCTAATTTTAATTTGTATATGTATGGGCTTGCACATAAATTAGATGAGTTAATTATAAAAAAACAAGTAAAGGTGAAAGGTTAATTAATTTGGTTTAGATGGTAGAACCTGACCATCAGTGGTTAAGGTGACTGTCGATGGTCACCCTGACCATTGATGATTAGGGGTCAAAGGTAGGGTTGGTTAAAAGGTGGGTTTTAGCTAGTAGGTCAACTAACTTAGGTTAGGCCTAGTTGTGTTTAGTTAGGGGTCAAAAAGGTCAAGGTTGGGCCCAAGGGGTCTTAAGGTGGTTTAGGTGGATTGTGAAATTCAAAACCATCATGTGCAGATTTTTGGTGTTTACATTTTGACCCTTTTTATTATGTAGCTTGAATCAACAAGCTACAAAAAAAAATGGATTATGAGTCAAAGGTCAGGTTGCTTTGAGTATATGAGGAGGTGTTCCCCCTCAAACTAGGAAGTGATGAGGTAAAATAGAATTGGGTGTGGGTTTGATGAGTTGGTAAGTGGTTGATAAAAGGGGTGAATGATAGGTTGGGCACTGAAGTGTAAACAAGTACACAAAATGCAACAAAAAGTGTGATAGCCAAGATCATACATAGACTAGGTTGCCATAGTTGGTAAAAATAAAGGTCAATGCTAGAAGGATAAGTGACAAGTGGACTAAGTGATCACATTTAGGCATGGTAAGTGGGTACACTCAGAAATGCAAGTCTCCTAGGTGATGTCAGTGTTTCCATGGGTATCCAAAGTATGAAGTGTTCCCAATGAAAACAAAAACTAGTTAGGTGAATTTGTGGGTATCTAAGGTAGAAATTTCTACTGAGAAGACACAAGTGGGTTAGTTATGTATGAGGTAGTGCAATTTTAAAAAGTGGTCAACATGGAAATTATTTTCATTGTGGTCAAAGGACCAGGCAAAATTTGTCATAAAATGCATGCTAATTGGGTCAAAATGGACCAATGGTGAGGTGACAAGGTGGTTGAGGTGGGTGGAGAAGGTAGTCTCTATGGGTGGGTGTTTGTTGAGGTTTGCCAAAAATTTGTTTGATTGAGGCAAAGAAAAAAAAGTCCCACAACTTGATCATGGATGGTCATGGGGCTTAAAAGTAACCATCAATGGTCACCCTAATCATCGATGGTCATGGCGTAGACCCTAAAAGGTTAGAGGACAAGAAAAAAAGTGAGTATTTTGGACACATTTACTTTTGTCAACATGTGAGCTCTAGATTTTATCATTTTGGGTGAATTTGTAGATAGTGATTGTTGAGTAAGTGATTGGTTGATAAGGTGGATGAATAGACCAAGTGGGCCAATGAGGATGCAGGGTGTGGATGGATGTGAATGAAGATGGGCAATAGGTGATCAAATTACTCCTTGATGATAGTCAAGAAATGAAGTAGGTAGAGTTTTCAATTGGTAGATTAGTTTTGTGTGGTCATTGCATTGCATTTTAAATTAGTAGTCTAGTTGATTGATTATTTGGTGTAGTGGAAGGGTTTTGTGTTGTGCCCTAGGTAGTAGAGGTTTTGGTTTGTTCAGTTAAATTTCTTGTTTCTTTGGAAAATAGATAGGGGTAAGGTAGGGATGGGTGAGATAGAGGCCAAGTTGAGGTTAATATGGTGGGTGTGGGTGAATTTTGGGTAGATTATGTTTTGGGTGTTCTACTTGTGGAATACCCATAATGACCATCAATAGTCAAGGCTGGCCATCGATGGTCAACATTCATAAAGATTTGGATGCCTGATCATTGGTGGTCACCATGATTATTGATGGTCACCCAGTTTACAAATTGGTTTTTGATATTTTTAAAAGTGTCTAAGGCATATTAGATGTTATTTGTTTAGTGTAGGTTGACCCTATGGGCTAAATGGTAGGTTTGGTAGATAATAGCATAAATTTTAAGGTTAATGGGTAAGGTAAAGGGTAGTGTAGTTATTGGTTAAATGGGTAAGATGGGTAGAGAACTAGGTCATTGTATAAGGATTAATGGTAAATAAGATAGTTAAAAAGGCAAAGTGCATAGGCAAAATAGTATAGGTGACTAATTTGTGTTTTAACATCAAACATTATAGGCTTGAGAGTAGATATAGATGTAGGATCAAGTGCCACACATCTTCATAGAGGTCCATCAGGGGATGACCCTAATGGATTGAGAACATATAGAGGAATTTAGGCTCAAAGCAATGTGACATTATCAACACATACTACATGATGTGGTGATGATCATGGCCCTCATCAAGAGATGGGATAAAGCCATAAAAATCATCCTTCTATAGATTAGTGAGCTTATGATCCTATTGGAGGATGTCTATAGGATCACTTGGCTACCCCTAAATAGTGATCCAATTTACCACATTGAGCAAGAGGAGTGAGATGAACTTTTAGAGCTGATATATAGAGATGATTAGGATCATGTCAGGTGGCATGTTTGGGTCTTTAGTTACTGTACACTCTATTAAAGGGAAAGGGGTGAGAGGAGATTGGTGACTATGATGATGATGGTTATGTGATGCTTTTCCTCTTTTATATTCAAGTAGTTGGAGGTTTCCCTATATACTATTGGGGGTATTAGTTGAGATATTTCTAGGATGCATAATGTTTAGATGGGTACTTATGTTAATTATGTAGATATATAAGGATTTGTTGGGATTCAGAGCTCACAGGAGGTATGGAATTAACATCGGGCTTATCTTACACTACTAGGCTTATGAGTACATCTAAGTGTTAAGGCTAATGGTGTTGTCATGGGATATGTATACTCAGATAGATTTTTTGATTGGTTTTATGAAATAGATAGGTGAATTTATCACTTTAGGTGTAGGAAGAGGAGTTTATGATGTAGATTGGTTTATTGGTGCACTGGCTACCTTGGTCATTGGTGATGTTACTTGGAGGCCATATGTTGGGTTTCTAGAGTGGGATGGATATAGGAGGTAAAAATTTATCCCTATAGAGTTACAAGTGGATCTTTGATAAGAGGGATGGGGAGGTAGATCTCATCCTATTTGATAGGGTTTAGAGATAGTTTAGCCTGGTATAGGCTATCCTGAGCTGATTCCCTAAATAAAAGTGGGAGGATGCAGAGATTATATTACTTGAGCCACATCTAGTACAAAATTTACTTGATCATGAGGAGTTGATAGTGAGGCCAATAATTAATGATGCAAGTTTTTTAGATGGTTACCCTACATGGTACTAGGCTCTATATGTGGTAGAAAATTTTGGTGGAGATGATGGTGGTAGGAGGTAGATGGATGTAGACCTAACTATTGGAGTTTAGTGGGCATAGGTTTAGGGATGTGCTCCAAATGCATAATGGGAGTGGTTATAGCCATTACATAGGCATAAGTTACAACTTTATAGGGTCAGGTAGGTATGTTACAAGCTTAGGTTGTGACAGTTATAGGTGATATGGACTAGGCTAGAGATTCATTAGCCTTGGTGACCTAAGAGAGAGACTCCCTAAGATAAAGGGGAGGAGAAGCCATGACACCTACAAGACCACGAACCACCATCCCCATGGCATGATACATAGCCATAGTGGAGGAGTTACACTACTATGAGGCTATAGTTTTGAGGCAATGTCCTGATGAGCCCTGATGGGGTGAGTACAGAGCTAGTTTGGTAGGTGATTTTGGAATAGTGACACTAGGTCAATGGGCTATGTATATAGGTGGATAGACAGGTACTTTAGGGGGATAGGCACTGGGGCCTATTGGTGCTCCAAGAGATAGTGGTGCCCCAAGGGTATAACCATGATATAGTTCATATATATTATATTTTGTTCTATATCATTTTGATATCGGCCCGTGAGTTGATGTAGTGAGATGTACATTTTGAGAGAGAGACATGTACATCTGGTATATACATTATGATGTTAGACTCATGATTTATATATTGATCCTTGTTTATTGTTCATGGTCTATGGTTTGCTTTGATGTTATGGGATGATGTGATGTTTATATTGATCATTGATGATGTTTTATTGATTATGCTTATATAATGGCTATTGGATACTGATGTAGACTCACCTAGCTAGGCATGTGATGGCTTTTAATTATGATAATGATGATGCTTATGTTATTTATGATTATGATGATGGTGTTTATGATAAAATTTAATAAGTATATGCTTATTTATTTGGATTTAGACATGTGGAAAAAATGATTGATTGCTTTACTGTTCATGGATGCTTGATTTTGACATGATGATAGATATGCTAATGATGTTTGTTTTTGCTTATGATATATGTTGATGTGATTTTATTTTTTTAAGGTAAAAAACATAAGGTAAGTTGAATAACAACACCAGATGTAAGAAAAAAGTATAATCAAGAGACAAATGTCTTAGTGAAACTATCAACTAGTCATTACAAGATAGGAAGAGGGAATGGTGATTTTTATATGGTAAGGACTAATACAAAACCTAAATTTGGATTGGATTAAGGAACATAAGCCCTTTGAATGATTAACACTAGCATTTGTTGATTGGTTAAGGAGGTGTATTGATCACATAATGTCAAGTGAGCTCAAAAATACCTTGCTTATGGTGTATAAAGGGGAGATGGATGAAAAGGGAACCTTTTTGTGAGGCTAGCATGTCTCTTATAGAAGATACCAAAGAGTTAGTATAAACAAGTATATATCATACAAAGTATAGACTGATCGATGTGGGAAGTCTACTCATGAAATTCGATTATGGCCTTCAAAATTATTTTGATTTTGATATTGCTTGATAATGGGTTTTTGTTTTTGTTGTTAATTGGGGGTTGGGGAAGTTGATTGATATGGGAAGCTTCTAATAAATTGCTTATTTTGACAAATGCTTTACTCAACCATCCTTTAAGGGAGTGGTCTAAGTTTGTATAATTTGTTTAATTATTTTGATAGCTGTCCTCCAAGGGAACAATACACCTTACTTTGAGAAATTTCAAATATGTTTTCAATAGATGCCCTTCAAGGGAGTAGTCTGTGAATGATAGGAATGACCCATACTGGATATTGGTTTAGATTTTTCTTTTTGATTTGTTTTTGATTAACATATACTTGCTTATATAGGCTTAAGGGTTTACCTTTATGAAGGAAAAAAGAAAAGCACAAGAAGGTTGATGAGGTGTAAAGAGGTTTAAGTGATAATGATAATGAGAATCTATCCTAAAAAAGGGGTAGAACATACCATGTCATGCCATGGGTAGAGCCTTGGTACCCATAATTCAATATTAGGCTATGATTATGATGGAAAATCACATGATTCAATTTTAATCTATTTCCCCTAAAATAGGGATATGAAATGTGGTTTGGAAGCAAGGGATGATCTTAAGTTTAAATAAAAGGTGAGCTTGATCCTTCTTTAAGAAAATAAAGGACATAGATGCAAATAATTGAGGGGCTCAAGTTCTAGGTTTCCCTCAAGAGAGGATAACTGGTAAGCCCCCAATCCATACTTATGAGTTATGATATAAATTCCAAGCCAATTAAAAGCAAACATGCCCCACTTGTTTTTCTCCATATTGGTGACATGTTGATTCTCCTTTATGATGAGGTCTCTGATGTTGAATTATCACACTTTAAGGTGTTTCTTAGAGGCATGTTTGATGTGTTTTTGATAGACATGAAGATGGGTAAGGGTGACTAAGTGACGCTCATCAAGTAGATCAAGCTGGGCTAAATAGTGCTGATGATAATCATCTTCAAAATGAGATCTTGTAAATATGTGTGAAGAGATTAGATTTGTAATTCTAGAGGTAAGATGACCTCCACTCCAAACACAATAAAAAATGGGGTAGCACTCATAGGGGTTCAAATGCTAGTATGATATTCCCATAAGGTGAAAGGGATATGCAAATGCCAATCTTGACCAGAGGCATTGACCATTTTAGTGAGCATATTGTTGAGATTTTTGTTAGAGGCCTCAACCTATCCTTCACTTCAGGGTGGTAGGGTGAGGAGAAACTTAACTTAATCTCAAATGCATCAAAAATACCCTAGACTTGATTGTTTTAAAAATATTTACCATTGTTGATGATGATTTTATGAGAAACATCAAAATAGCAGATGATGTGATGGTTGATAAAGTGAATAATCTTTTCTACTTTGGTTGAGACTAGAAGAATAACCTCTACCCATTCGGTAAAATACTTAGTCATAGTGATGATAGAATGGTGTCACTATAAATAATGGGGGTTAATTTCACCAATAAGGTCCAAAATCTATTGTGAGAAGGGCCAAAAATCAATGGATACATGAAGATTATAGATAGGTGCATGATGAAAATTGGTGTGTTGTTGACACTTAACACACTTTTTCACATAATCACAATAGTCTTGGTTAAGGGTAGGCCAATAATAACCAAGGAAAAGGATGCATTTAGCCATGGTGAGGCCACTAAAGTATCCCCCATAGATGCCATCATGTATTTCCTTGATAGCATGAGAGGCTTCATGACTACGTAGGAAATGAAAGAGGAGACCATCAAGCCATGTTTATAAATAATTCCCCCATAATTATATAACATGAGGTATTATAGATAAACACTCTTTGAACATTCTTAGAAAGATGAGAAAGAATGATGGCAAGGCTGAGATAGTCAAAGGTCTATTGATACCAAAGATTAAGTTGGGTCTCCTCTACATTAAAGATGGTGGGAGAATTGGGTTTGACATAGGAAGGTTGGGTAAGGTGGTGGATAATGATCAATAGCTTAGAGTCAGATGGTGTAGAAGGGATCTAAGAGGTGAGGGAAGCCATGGTGTTGATGAAATTATTGGTAGATTATGGGGTTGATTGGATATGGTAGTGTTCAAATGATGTTAAGAGTACACAAACTAGTTATTTGTACCATTGAAAAAAAAAATTCTTACACTAGTAAGAGCCATTGATTTGATTGACCACAAGTTAGGAGTCACCAAAGATATTGATTATTTTGACTCCCAAGGCTAACATATTTTGAAGGCCTATGACTAAGGCTTCATACTCATTCATATTGTTGGTACATTTGAAATCTAGCTTGAAAGATAAAGGGAGAGGTTCACTATCAAAGAAAATAAAGATGATGCCAACTCTCCTACCACATTGACACTTTGATCCATCAAAGAACATGGTGACTTGATAGGTGAAGTTTTCCTAAGATAGGTGCAATGATGGACTCATTAGGGAACTAAAGAAGAGGAGGTTGATGGTCTGCTAATGATGCTTTGGACAATTGGTCAGTAATGACTTTCCCTTTAATTAAATTTTTTTGAAGGAAATGAAGGTTAAATTTTGATAAAATCATGATCCACTTGGCCATAAGTTGGTTTTGATATGGCTTGGAGTGCATATACTTTAGTGGGTCGATATTGGTTATGACATAGGTCTTATGGTTGAGAAGGTAGTGGAAAAGTTTGATGGCCATGAAGACTAAATATAATCAAAGTTTCTTAGTATGGGTGTATCGAGTCTCATACTCCACAAGCATGTAGCTAATGTAGTAGATGACTTGCTCTTTGTTTTGTTTATCTTGATGAACAAGCATTGCCCCTAGTGAGTGGTTAGTGGCAGAGATGTTGATCATCCTTGGGAGAGGTGAGGATAGGTGTAGACAAAAATTACTTTTTGAGTGAATCAAAGGCCTTTTGACAGTCATTGTTCTACTTAAAAGATACATCCTTCTTTAGAAAATGGTGGAAGGGTTGGCATTAGTCTGAAAGATGGGAGATAAAGTGATGAGTGGATTGGAGCTTCCCTTATAAATTTTAGAGTTTATTGAGGTTAATTGGAGGAAGCATGTCAAGGATGGATTTGATTTTGGCTAGATTGACTTCAATTCCTTAAAGGGAAATGATAAATCCAAGGAGATTTCCTAAAAAGACCCCAAAAATGCACCTTTTGGGGTTGAGGTAGACATGGTAATGAATGAGATACTCAAATACAATCTTGAGAATGGCCAAATGATCCTTATGATATTTGGATTTCCCAAGAAGGTCATCCACATACTATTTGATATTCTTGTGGATAAGGTCATGGAAAATATAAGTCATGACACATTGGTAGATTGCACCAGCATTCTTTAGTCTAAAAGGCATGACTCTATAGCAAAAGGTTCCCCATGAGGTGATAAAATTAGTTTTATGCTGATCTTCAAGGGCATTTAGGATCTAATTTTAACCTAAGAATCCATCTATGAGAGATAACATCTCATGGATAGCTTTAAGATCAACTAGCTGGTGGATGCTTGGTAGAGGAAAGTCATATTTGGGGCAAGTAAGGTTGAGGTCATGAAGGTCTACACAAATGCATGGTCCCCCTATGGCTTTGGTGATAGACACAAAATTTGAGACCCATTAGGGATAATCAATGGGTTGAATGAAGTTGATAAATAGGAGACATTAGATATCTTCTTTGATGAGAAGGGCTATATAAGGGTGCATTCATTGAAGTTTTTGCTTGATGGACTTAGCATCATAGTTGGTGACTATGTTATGGGTGGTAATGTTAGGTTTAATTCCAAGTATATCTCTATAAGACCAAGCAAATGATATGTTGTAGTCTTGGATGAAAGAAGGGAAGTCTTGAAGTTCCTCATAATTAAATGGCTGGCTAATTTTGTTAATGTAGGGGTTGTTTGGAGTGATCAAGTTGATATCCATAGTGGATTAATTTAACATGGTCAAAGTATCAGGAGGAATATATTTATGGATGGAATAATCTAGGGCACCAAGGTAGGTGAGAATGGAATCATCATCCTAGCACTAAACAATGTTAATGGTACGAGAGTCATCTCCTATCATCTTAGGATGGGTCATATGGATGGTTATGATTACCCCTTCCTTTTGATAAGTTAGGGGTTTGATGATGATCATGTTAGTGGAAAAAAAATTTAGGTGGGATGATGTCATCCTCCTCACACTTAGGTGTATAAGAGGTTGGTAAGGAAGGGATGTCTTCCTCAATAATGGTGGTGGTAGGTGGTTTGATATTCCTCTTATGGGGTATAATTAAACTATGGCCATGTTTTTTATGAGGTTTTTTGGTTTCAATAGAAATCAAATTATGTGGTATATGATCATATTATCCAAGACCAAATCCTTTCCAAGCACACTTGTGGAGGTATGTCTTGGCAAAGCCTAGGTTGTTCAAATAGGAGAAGCTAGAGGTGAATGCTCAAGGTGAAGAGGAGGTGGTAAAAGCACCAAGTGGTTTGTTGAGTCCCCCATATACAAAATGGGTTTGATAGTGTGAAGTTCCAAAGGAAATAATGGTTTTTATATTAGGGTCAAGTTTCCCATACTCTTGGAGGGTAGGGAAAGTGTCAAGGGTAAGGAGGTGATATTCCCCTAGTGAAATGTGTTGAAATTTGGATTCCAAGTGATCTTTAGTGGGGATTTGATCTAAAGGGATGGATGAGCTAGTATATGCCTCATTGGTGGAAGAGGATATGGATTCATCCTTCATGGTTGAGGGATTATTTTTGGTCAAGGATAGTGTGTTGGATGGAGGTAGAAAGATGCCATTAGGTTAATAAGTCATGTTGCATGATGAAAAGGGACTTGGGTTAGCTTGTATAGTGATAACCTAGACCTCATGCTCAAATTTGGTGAAATGATGGAGGGTAGAAGGTACACAACCCATGGAGTGAATCTAAGGTCATCCTAATAATACATTATATTAGAATTCACCTTCCACTACATAGAAGAGCTCTAGGAGTGTGTGAGGTCCTAAATAGATATGGAAGATAATAGTTCCCAAAGTAGTGGCCATCGTATCATTGAAGGATCAAAGTATGGCTAAGGCATCATTATATAGAAGTTTGAGTTGATCATAGGCATGAATGGAGATGATGTTAATACTAGCTCCTCCATCAATTACCACCTATTTGATGTGGGTTTCGTTGATATAGGCAATGACGAAAAGAGGGGGATCAGGGTTATCTAGATGAATAAAATGTATTTATGAATCCTTGAAGGTGACAAGGTTGAAAATTTAGAGAGTGCCAATAAAGGCTACCAGAGGTTGAGGGAATTCAAGTTAGACCTATACTGATTGTAATACCTCTATCATTACTTGGTGATGATGAGGTGAAGTAGAAACTAGCTCAGATAGGCTCATCTTCACTAGGGTTTAGTGAAGCTATTTGAGCACCACTCTTCTAATTGATTCAAAGGGGTTAGACTGAGAGGTACCCAAGATAAACACCTTGGGTTTGGATGAAGGTGAAGGTGCTTGAATTTGACTTGGTTGGGTAGTGGAAGATGGGTATGTCCATGGGATGGACACTTTGGCCTTTCCCTTATCCTTTTATTGAGTGTGTAATCAAGAGACCACATGGATAGTGTAGATAGAGGGAAGAGTTAGGGTAGGAGATTGGTTTAGTTTCTCATCACTCTAAGTTGAGAGTGGGGGAGTAGGTAGGCATTGAGTACTGATTGTTGTATGTTAGATTGGTAGAGGGCTCATGGGAGGTTCATTTACCAATAGATCATCCTCATCATAGATCTGATGGATTATGGTTTGAAGATATTTGTAGTTATCTATGTCATGCCCTAGTGTCCTATGATAGGAGCACACTCAATGGTCATTATACCAGAATGGATTTAGATCAAGAGGGTCAAATAAATTGATAGGGGGTAAGGTTAAATAAGAAGCTTGTAGTAACCATTGGAAAATGGTTAAGTAGGGCTCAACTAGAGGTGGAGAGGGTTTTGAGGTTTTGGTATTGGTTGGTGAGATGGAAGTCTTTTTGGGAGCAGACTTGGTGATATAAGGTTTGGGTAAGGTGGTGTTATTAGTTGATGGTTTTGTCTTTGGTAAGGTAAAAGCTGGTAAGTTAGATTTAGGAGGTTTTAGGTTGGGTAGTTTGGTTATTGATGGCTCGGTGAAGATGGGTGTGTCATAAAGTAAGTATGCTCGTGTAACCAATAGCGATAGTGGGGTTTTGGTTGAGAAAGTTAGATTCTAAATAAAAGTAGAGGGATGAGGCTCCAAAATATATGGCAAGGTTGAAGGAGGTAGAAGTTTGGCCCTCTAGACTTTTTTTAGTTTTATCTCCTTGGTTGATTTGGTTTGGTATTTGGTTGATGGGTTTGGTGGTGTTAGATCCACTTCTAAAGATAAATGATTAAGGTTTTGTATAGGGAAAATTTCAAGGTTTTTATTTAGTTTGGTTGAGGTGATAGAGGATGCATTGGTAATTTGGGCTTTCGTTGCTTTGGATGGTTTATAGATGGTTGGGTTGGAAGAGGTCTTTATTAGTTTGATTGATAAGATCGGGGTTTGAACAACATAAGTGGTGCGTTGGTCTACCAAAGTTGTGGTTGGATGTTCTTATTTGGAGATGTAAGGGAGCCTCAATTTTTACCAAAAGGTGGCTCAATCCATGTCATGTTTGGAGACAAATTCCCATCTCTAAACTAGTTTAGAGAATGGTTTATAGACTAGTTTTGCTCCTTGGGTAGTGGAATTGAAAGATAAACCCATAGGTTGAGAAAAGGGAATGGTGACCTCATCCTTTTACTCAATAAAAGGATGTAAGTTTTGGATGGGTGACTCCTCTATGGGAGGTATGGACATAGTGGTTTCCTCTTTGGGAATGATCTCCAAAATTGAAGGGATTTGTTCGATAGTTGAGGGAGAAGGTGGTGATGGTTGGTTGTTCAGGTATGTCAGTTGAAGAGGGGTTGATGGCTCTACTACTTTAAGAAGTGGAGGAAGAGAAAGGGGTACTTCCTTGGTTTGGATATCTAAGGGAAGAGAAGGTAACTCCATTACCTCAATAAGAGGAGAGGGTGAAGAATAGGTAGATTGGATGGTAGGTTCTTCAACATTGAGCATGTTAAGAGCCATATTGATGGTATGGGCATCATGAGAACACTAAGCCTTGTTGCTCTCATTTTTTATAGGTGCATGATTGGGAAAAGGTTATCTAAATATGTCAAAGGATTCATTTTGAGGTGAGTTGGGTTTGTCCAACACAAGCTCCCTCTTGTCAATAAGGGATTGGATAATGATTCTAAAGGTATTACACCTACTAACGTCATACCCCACTACTCGATGGAAAGTACATAGGTCATTCTCATTATACCAACTAGGTGTAGGATAAGAATAATTAAATTGTTGAGAAGGTTTGATAGGAGGAAGCCATATGATGTTAGCCTCTACTAAATTCTCTAGGATCAAAGCATAAGATTCCACAAGTAGAGTAAATTGCTTATGATTGTTTTGGTTTTGGTTTCTTGTTTTTTGTTTTGAGGAGTTAGAGGAGTTTGGTTGATTGATAGATGGTGGAAGATAAGTCTTAAGGACAAATACAATCACAATTCCCTTGATTTTGATCTTAGTGTTGGTTTGGTTATTTGGTTTATAGGAAGAGGCCTTATTGGTTCTATAGGTAGAGTTTTTGTTTTTCAACTTTAACTTTCCTTCATCGATGGCTCTATTTTCTAGCTTGTGTGCCATGGAAAAATCTTTGTCAAAGGTCTTGAAGATTTGAACACACAATATAGAGGATATGTGCTTGGCACATGCCTAATAAAAAATATCTATTAGTTTGGGTTGGGTTAAAGAGAAAGAAAGTTGATTGATTAGGCTTCTCTAATGGGTCACAAAATCAAGTATATATTCATTATCAAATTATCGAATAAAGTAAAGGTCAGTGATGGAACATTTTTTGGAAATGTTTATCGAAAAGTGATCCAAGAAATTTTGGGCCAACTAGGTGAAGGTAAAGAGAGAGTGTTTATTATGATACTATACCAATCTAATGTTAGACTAGATACAAACATAGGGAAGGTAAGAAGAAGAAGGGCATCATTATAGGTAATCAAATAGCATGCATGCCTAAATACCTTGAGGTGCTATTAGGGATCCTCTTTACTTTGAAATTTAGAAAACTTGGGAAGTTCCCATTGGGGAGAATATGGTCTGATAGGGATAGATGGGTGGATGGGCTCATTACAGATCTAGTCATATAATAAGATATTATGAGCACTAAAGATGGATGAATCTAAGGTAGTCATTTTATCCATGAGCATTTTCATTAGACCTATTTCAGGTTATACACATAGAAGGTTGTAAGGTGCATACTATTATGGTGGTTAGGTGACATATTGGTAACTGGTAGGAGGTTGAGGAGTTACCACATAAATATATGTGCACAAAATTGGTTAGGTGGATACCATGTAGGGGTAGGTGGATATAGGTGGTTGGGTAGTAGGTAGAGGTACATGCCCTTATGGGTTAAGGATGTATCTTGGGTTTGGTACAATGGGAGCCTGTTGGGTAGGAGTGATGGTTAGGTTGGTAATCAAAAGAAGGGTAGTGACCTTTGTACTGATTGGTGGTAAGGTAAAAGGTATAGGCACCACAAGATTTTGAAGTAGGGTAGTGGTTAGCAGATTGGGGCTAGTTAAAGTAAGGTTGGTGATGCTAGTGGTAGGTAATCTCATGGTGAGGGGAGTATAAGTGGCTAGTGGTTGGGTTTCTCCTAGGGTAGAGGAGTTGTTGGTAGGGGTGGAAGGTATAAGGACATTTGTAGGTTGGGTAGGTTGGTTTTCTATAATAGTATCTAAGTGGTTATTGGTCAATGAAGAATCTTGGGTAGTCAATGGTTGGGTGGTGACTATGGAAATGGAAGGGTTTCCCATAAGATGGGAAGGCATGCCATAAGATGGGTCCACATGTGGAACCAAAGTAGGGGTATGGTGAGGCATGGTGTAAAGGTAATGTTGAAGGGCCATAGGATGATTATCTAAGAAAGTGGAAAAGATTATATCTCCTTGGGGAACTACCCAAGGGAAAAAAGGACTTCTTGAAGGGAGAGGATAATCTTTTGGTTTGGAGACATACTCCATGTACAAGGAGGTAGAAGAGGCTAATCGGTTTGGTAATGGGTTCTGTTCTACTAGGTTCTTTCACTGTTGAAGAGTTAGAACCATACAAGACAAGGGAGATAGAATGTAAAAATAATCTCACCACTCAAATAGAGAGAAGACAAGAAATGAGCAAGGAAATAAAACATAGACTAAAAAGTACGTTAAGTCCAAAGGTTGTTTTTAGTCTCTCTTTTGGCTTATGCCTTAAGCTTTGTAAGAAATTATGTGATTGAAATTGGTTTGTAGAGCAGGTACTAGAAAATAAGTCTATGATTGGTTTTAGGTTGTGTTTAGGATCTCAAAAGGATCTATATGTGAAATCAACATATGGCTTGGTATTGGGGCCTACCCCCTCACTTCACACACTGAAGTGATAAGGGTGTTAGGTGCTTAATCAATATATATTGATTTCTAGATTTTTTACTCAACCAAAGAGCTGAGTTGGTTCTCCCCTAGGAAATGACCTCTAAGTAGGATTGTCAAGAAAGGGTAAGGTGGCCACTAGGTGATGAAATCCTAGTCAGGCCTTGTCTTAAATTGTTTGATGTTTGATTGATGTATGTGGTTTGGTTTGTGTGTGTGATAAAAGTGATGCTACGATTGAATTACTTTGATTTGCTTTAATTAAGTGAGCTAAACTTGTAAGAAACCAATGTATGCAATCAGTTTTAATCCCAAAAGAAACTTTAATTTCATTTATGAGCACATAATAGGGAGAAGAGCGTATAGATGCAAAAAAATTAAACCCAAGTAGAGACTCAAGTCCCACCTAGTGTGTCATAATGTTTTAGTGAATTTTATCTTATATTTCATGAAAGGAAAAAAAAGAAACTAGATATGGGTATGGTTGAAAAACTTGTTTGATTGTGCATGCATTGAATCATATGATTATGAAGAACTCCTCTTTGGCTTAGGAGGATGACCTACAAATAAGGAAACACTCAAGCAAATGATTGGTTAGATAGATAGCTTGGTAGATTGCCTAGTGCTAGCTAGATCCCAAAAGTAAGGGCTTCCTTAGGGGTTGTCAATCCACACATTTTAATTAATTAAGTTTAGAAAATAAAAGATAAAGTACTTGCATCAATAATCAAAAGCTACTAAAATTGAACACAAGAAATGCTTGATAAATAAAATAGATTAAAATGACTAATATAGAAATAATCAAGTCAATATTAATGATAAACAAGTCAAGTGTGCTTCAAAAAATAGGTTGGAAGTCTATGAACAACCAAATGAAAAGAAAATTGGATTTGGTTGAGGGTAAGTGGGTGAAAATAACTTGTTATTTTTTACCATAATGATCATTAGTGGTTGGTGTGACCATCGACAGTTAAGGTGATCATTGGCAATTGAGGTAACCATAAAAATCTAGAAATACCATCAACGGTTACGGTGACTATCAGTGGTTATTATGTGTTGGGTCTAGGTTGATGAAAGTTAGAATGACATGATCACAAAAGGCAATTATGAGAGATTGGTTTGTGTTGGGATAGTTGGGAAATGGAAAAAAAGTAATTAAATAATGGAAAACAAATACTTATCTTGTAGATGATTGATCAAATGAGTGGTTGAGGTGGTTGACTCATTGGTGGAGTCTAACATGATTTTAGTAGAGTAATAGTACTTTGCTATCGATCAAGGGGAAATGGCAAGTTGGCTCTCTATCATGATGGATGGATCACTATATTCTTAGAAGGATACCTACGAAAGAAGCTTTGGATGTAAAATCTCTTGATAGTTGTAGATGGATCCTTTTCACCTCCTATTCCTCTCTTCTTATAAATAAGGAAAGAGAGGTGAAATAAGATGTTAACAAGGGGTCCAACTTGCTATCTAATTTTAACTCATGCATGCATGGGCTCACACATGAATTAGATGAGCTAATTATAAAAAACAAATTGAGGTAAAGGGTTAGTTAAGTTGGTTTAGACACTAGAACCTAACTTTCAATGGTTAAGGTGACCATTGATGGTTACCTTGATTGTCAATGGTCAGGGGTCAAAGGCAAGGTTGGTTAAAAGGTGGGTTTTAGCTAGTAGGTCAACTAACTTAGGTTACACCTGGTTAGGTTTAGTTAGGGGTTATAAAGGTTAAGGTTATGCCCAAGGGGGTCATAAGGTGGTCTAAGGGGATTACAACATTTAGAATCATTATGTGCATATTTTTGGTGTCTACATGCCACTCTTGGAAGATGCCTTGAAGATATAGAAACCAGTTAGCCACCTACCATCTGATGTAAGCTATATGCTAAACCCTCTAGTTAGTACCAAAATGTGAAAATGTCAATCATAATGACAAATTATTGCCTCACACTAATGTGGATTTTATGTTGGCATGAATCCTATACTTACCAAAATAAGGGGCCCAACATTACCCCATATAAAATTTATAGTCCACCCTCAGACTATGTTGTCAAAGTCTTTAGAGTGAAAAAATTAGGTGTACTTTCCTTAATCTCAGCACTAAAGTCTTTAAATACCTTAATGGTGAGCTTTATTTCTTTAGTGATGTTGTCTATTTCCATGGAGGTAGTACTAAGAGAAAGCACACTAGTCTTCTCTAACTCCTTCCAGAAGGCCTTTATATTTGCCATTGCCTTTTCCACACTCCCATCTAGGATTGTTCCTTACTCATAGGACTTAATTTGTAGAGTGCATAAGAGTGCTTCCAAGTTTTTCTCTTACTCCTTAATATAATTGCTAAATGTATTTATGATCCCCATGATATGCATGTAATCTAACCTTCTAGATGAGTATACTTGTGCCATTATCTTCTTCTCCTCCTTTACCTACTTTAGGTATACATTTATAATTGAGGTGTAGTTGGAGAAGCTCAAGAAGATGGCATCAGCTACATCTACACCCTCCTATAATTTTAGAAAGAGCTATTCTACCTCTTCAAGATTACCAGCTAGCTCCTTCTATAGCATGGAATATGGATCTTCTTCTTTTTATTCTTGTACTGACTCAAGTTTTAATCTTGGGAACATCTGATCTACTATCACATAGATATTGTCAAACTCAGAGAGGCTCAAAGTATCGATGCTGAATAGGAGGGATGGTTCCATAGTCTCTATATGATCATAGAACTTATATAGTTTGAATTTGGTGGTCTACACTTCATCTTCAACTTATTTGAGGAGCTACTTCCATTTTCTCACCCTATTATCATTGATGATATTTATGCATTCAACTTCAATGGTCATTATGATTAGCATATTTTTTGATCAAACTAGGTTTATGGAATGAGGGTTTATGAGGAGGGAGTCTTACCCCTTATTAGGATCTTCAAGGCTTGAAGTATCCACTCTAATAACCTCAAATTGATGCTCATCCATATAATGATCAAATACAAACACAAGTTATTTGCACATCATAGCTGTGGGCTTGGGGGACTCATCATCCCCCCATCCCTTCTGTGCCTTTTCCCTTATGCTCAGTTCTGCATCATCCTTCTCGATGATGTCCATATCTATTTGTTCTTCCTCTTCTTCACTTATGCCACCATTTTATTTGGCACTTTCTGTAGAGTATTCATCTATTTGTTCCTTAGGGGTTTCTTCTTCAGAATTTCCCCCTTATCTACTTCTTCTTCCTCGAGTTTTTGAATACTCACCTCTAGGGTAATCACTTTGGTGCCAACATCACCTTGTTACTGTTGGGGTTCTTCTTCTCTCTACTTTTGATACTCTAAGGCACCATTATCACTTTATTTTTCTTTAGGCACCCCTTCACTACTTGGGCATGCCTTTTGTGTAGATTTTTTTGCCTTCTTGGTGGGAGCATTGGGTGCTTGCTTGAGTACTTCATTAGATGATCATGTGCTTGGGGGAACCTTCTTGGACTTTTTTTCTTCCTTGGAATATTATTTTTCCTTGGAAATTATTCACTTATCTTCAAGTGCCAATTCCTTCCTAATGTCTTCCTCGCTCAAACCCATTTTATTTCACACCCTTTTCTTATCTTCTATTTACAGAGGAGATGTGGAGGGTTCTTCACTAGATGAAGAAGTTGGTGACTCCTCTACTTATTCAATTATGATAGTTATACTACTTTGGAGGGCCTTCTATACATCCTTGGCACTTAGATCCTCTTCCTCTTTTTCTTCCTGTAGATCCTTACACTTTCTTCTTTTGTCCCCTTACTTTCATCTTTTGTCCCCTCCATTTTGGGTATGAGGGTCACCTCTTTCTACATATCCACTAGAGTTATAGTAGGGAATTCAACTAGTACCTTAGTCTTCTTCTTCTTCTTTTAGAGGAAGCACTCTCTTGCATGAAGGTTACACACTTCATAGGGGTTGGAGGAGTAGTTTGTTATCCGAAGGCAATCTTTATCTTAATGCACTCTATGATCTCTTCAATTTTTTCCCCTCACTTATTTTAAAGGATATTTTCCTACATCTTTGATGTAGCCTTCCCTTTGTCACTGATCAAGAGGGGGTGATAATCATCTTTTCTTGAATCACCACCCTTATTTCACAACTTCATTTTGTAGTTACATCTTTATATGTGCCCATTTATTATTTCCCTCTGGAGGGAATGGAGGTCCATCCTATCAGAATCATTCTCCTTGGTGCCATTGGCTCTAGGGTGAACTTACTAGCACCTCAACCTACTCTTGTCTTGATCTATAGTCTTTACCAAGATCTCTAGCTATTACATGTTGGGAATCTTTCTTAGCACCACCATGAAATAATTGATAGAAAATACATAAAGAAACTTTAGACATCTAGATAGGTTCCCATCTATGATTTCCAGACACACTACAATAAAATTTTACATTAAAACAAAGGTCACTATTCCTACTAGATGTTGGGGGAGCTCTTGAGGGATGTGCCATTTAATCCTAAAGACCTTGATATACCTATCACACCACCCTTGCACCCTTGTCTTGTACTTTTACAAAAAGATGGGTGGGTAGATGAAGTCTTGATACTTCATTGTAGGAGATTCATTATGGTGAGGGGATTCCCAAAGGTTATCATCATCTCCATTTGGTACACCAATCTCCTCCATTACTATCAATATTAGCAGATACCCCCACCTAAAGGTTTTGTGCACTGTGTGGAACTCTACACATTCTTAATAATCTACTTAGTAATGAATTTAGAGATGTTGAATTTTACCTCTTACACTATGTGATGGGTAATGTACAAGTAGGTCTTACTAATGTCATACCAATGACTACCAGGGCATAGTCTAGAGTTAACCAAGCACATCATAGCCCTCATATTGGTGTCTTGTATATCCTTGATAAATAATGTGAACCCTAACTTATAATATCTTAGGAGCTTTGTAACCCTCTCAACCTCCACATCATCCTCCATCATCTGGCAGATGTCTGCCCCTGCTCTTGGGAGTCCTATGATCCTATTGATGAGGTGCATTGAGATTTTCATGTGCCTCCCTATGAAATAGAATTAATCACCATAGATACATGAGAGGAGGAATTACAATAATTCCTCTAGCTTACCAAAACTTGATAGCTCAAATAATTGGGTCATGCCTATTGTTACTAGTTTATCATAGATGGAGATGTTGAAGAGTGTAGTACCCACCTTAGTCTTCTTCCTTGTGTCAACCATCTAGTCCTGGTTGAGTTCCTATGCATTGTTCCTTATGCAATGGTTGTAATATTTCAATTTGCACATGTTTGAAAAGGATACCCACTTTCCCCCATCATGACCTTGGGGGGAATTGCATCTCCCTAAAAGAAAGTTTTTCACTTTATTTTTGGTTAATTACTACAATGCTGATGCCTTTCACTAGCTGTGCCTCTCATTTTGTAGTGATTGCTTGTTTTACCATTCATGCCTTCTTGGCATCCTTCTATGCTTGTGGTGGACTTGTACTTAACCTTTTCTTACCCATTCTAAACTAGATACTATTAAAGCATAGTTAGTTGATCTTTCCAAAGCCCTTAATGGTGCTTTATGCTTCTTCACAACCACATAAACTATGATTGTGTCTTTGGCTCTCGAGCTTCATGAACCATTACTATTAACCTTAGCATTCTACAAAATTTATACTACCCTATTTATCTCTTAATATCTTTCCACTCACCTCCTTTATAATTCAAAGAGAAATGAAATATTTGTCTTTGTTCAACCATTCTCACTTGGTGGTTGTGGATACTCTAGTTTACACTATGGTAGCATTTTCTAGTTTGTGTGTCTTCGGCTATATTTGGCTCTCTGTGTCTAGTTTGAATTCACATAAGGTTTGTAACCTAGTCTAGTTTTCCATTCACCTCTTTATACCTTATTTTAGCTACCTCATTAATATATGGTGATCAATTATGTGGCAGTGCGTGGATTTCTTGAAATATGCTAAACCCACAAAATTCACAAAAATCCACCACCAAATTCTCATTTATTATGGATCTTTGTGCCTCCATCATCACAACATTAAATGTTTCCAATATTTTATTCAGTGAAGTGATAGGTTATTCAAATGATCATCTCCCAATGACCATTGGGTGGGTGCCAACTATATTGATAATCTTTCTCTTTCACTTTTTTCACCTTGGCATGACCTTTGCCCTTATTATAACAACCTAGGCATAGTACTTCATATGCACATGATTCAGCCTCCTCAATTTCATCTTCTCTTCATGTTGTGCTTATTTTCAAGCTCACCTCTCTTTCTTGGTCAATTTATCTACACTTCCATGTCTTACTTTGACCTTCCCTACCCCATATAAATCCTTGCACTAGTCATCAAATGCTTCATTTTCCCTTCTTAATTTATTGTCCATGAACATCTTATGCACCTTCCTTTCTAAACTTGGTACTTAGATTTCTAAATATGGAAAACTTTATGTGCCCCAAAACTTAGGTATCTAACCTCAAGTGCTTAGAAAAAATCCATGCTCGACTCACCTGACTATATTTATGCATGTAAACACTAGAAGAGTTCTCCTATAGGCTTGAAAGTGCCCCACTTATTCACATAACATAAATAAAACAAACACAAGCAAAGATTTAGATTATGTAAAATTTTATTATGGTTAACACAAGGTAATTAAATTATGATTGAGAAGTCGATGTTTGATGGTACAAGCACCATTCTATTGATGATAGGGATTCAATATATTACCATTGAAATGCCTAGGGAGCATTTCACCTATTAACATGCACAACTTTCATGTGCCAATCTCTAATTTACTATGGATGATAAAAGGTCCCATCCACATAATCTATAATTTACCTAGGTGCTTGAGATACTTTGAGTCATATAGCAAGACTAGTGTACCTTTGGTAAAAAACTTGCATTTAATGTGCTTATCATGCAAGAGATTCTAGCATGCCTTTTCTATTTGCTAGCTCCATCTTACTTGGGTGTGTATCTCATCTAAGCACTCCAAGTCTTCTAGGTGTGTGCTCAAATATTATTTATTATCTAGTCAACCAATATGCATGATGTATAATGAGGGCACTAGCCTTTACACCAAACACCAATTGAAATGGTCTATCCTTATTTAGGTACTTGTATGTAGTATAATAGGCCTACAATACTACAGACACATGATCATCCCAATATTTGAAACTAACATCACATATATTTGTGAGGCACATTCCTAATATCTTATTGAATACCTAAGTGGTTACATTCACTTGGGGATGATAAGGTGTTGTTTTATGGGTGCTACCATATATTTAGTCAGTAGGATCTGAACAGTTTCATTGATGAAGTGCACACCATGATCACTAGTCAAGATAAGTATGTATCTATAGCAAATCATGATGTTCTCCTAGATAAACATTGAAATAGTGGTAGATGTATAATCCTTGGTTGGTGATACCTTGGACCAATTAGTGAAGTAATCTATGGCCACCAGAATGTATCATACACCTATGCATCTCATAGTGGGAGTAATAGGCCCAAAAAATTCAATGGTCCATTTTTCAAATGATACCTAGAAAAGGATTGGGATGAGATGCATCTCATCTTTGTGGTTTGGTTTTCCCATGTGATGGTAGATGTCACATGATTTGGTGAATTCTTTTGCATCCTAGAATAGGTTTAGCCACCATAATCCTGGTTGTAGTACCTTGTGCACCATAACATCTCTAGAAAAATGTCCTTTAGTAATCCCCTCATGTAACTATTATAAATATCAAGTCCTATTTGTGCTCTAAGACACATCAATGCATGACTTCATCACAACTCAACTTGTATAGTTACCCACCAATGAGTTGAAAATGGGTAACATGAATTGTAAACTACTTCTTCTCCTGAGTCTTTATAGTCTAGGGTGAAAATCTAGATGCTAGAAATGTAGTGATCTCTACTAAGTCTTAAAGGATGTGCTAGACTATATAAAGTTACATGTCAGACATATCATCTTTAGTAGGTGCTATCACATCACTAGAATTGATGTAGGATAGAGGGTGCAGGTCCAAGTTTTACTATAAAAGGGAACTAGAATTCTTGAAATAAAATAATCCATTAACAAATGTGCCCATGGAGAATGAGATTGTTCAATAGGTACTTAAGCTCCTTATGATTAGTGAAGAAGATAAAGGGAGTCACCAATATGTACTATGATAAATTTTTTAGGGCGTAGACCTTGGAAAGTGCCTCGTGATCTGTTGTGGTGTAGTTATATTTTACCTTGGTCAATATTCTACTTTCAAAAGAAATGGGATGATCCATTTTACCTTTACATGGTTACATCAGAATAACACTGATAGCAGAATCAGATGCATTGACATGGACATGGAAGGGAGTTGTTTAGTTGGGAAATTGTAATATCTACACTCTTTCTAGTTTGAGCTTTAGGGTCTTGAATGCATCTTCTTATAATTCACCCCAATAAAATGGACCATATTTTCACAAGATCTCTTCTAGTGTCACTAAAATCTTGGCATAATTCCTTATGAACTTCCTATAGTATCAAAAATGGTCATAAAATGCACAAACATCCCTATTTATTGATGGGGTCTAGAGATGAAGGATGATGGTGATCTTTACTAGATCAATGAGTAGACCATCCTTATAGATGATGTGCCTGAGTAAAGTGCCAAATGGTGTTATAAAAACACATTTTTTAAGGTTCAAATAAATTTGTAATTATCTTCACCTTCAAACATAAGGCAAAAGTTATCATAGTGATCCTTTAATAACCCATACATAGTCCAGTCTTCTAAGTATAATTGGAGGAATTTGTGAATGAAGTCTTGAAAAGCAATGATCACCACTTAGGAGAATATGCCTGATGCATTATTTAGTCCAAAAGGCATCACATCATATGTGAATCAACCCCATTGTATTGTAAAGGTAGTCTTGGGCTTGTCCTCTTCCTTAATATGGACTTGATGGTATATTAAGAACCCATCCATAAATGTGTATATCTTGTAACTTATGATGCCATCCAAGATCTTATTAGTGAACAAAGTTGGAAAAGGTTTAGGCATGCAAGTGACATTCAACAATCTATAGTCAAAAAAAATTCATATGTGCTCATCCTTTATGATGCTGATGACCATGGGTCTAACCCATTCAAATCTTGCACAAGATAGATGATGTCTATGGCTAGCATACCATTTATATTCATTTTGACCTTGGCATGAAGATTGGGGTTCATCCTATAAGGTCACTTCTTGATAGGTCTTGTACTATCGACTAGCTTGATGATCATATTTTTGGGGGATGGGTGTGTGCCCTTCATGTATCTATAATTGCATAAGAACAAGTCTTGTAATTCCTTCAAGAGGTTCATAATACACACCATTTGTATGTCAGACCAATAGGTGCCTAGAGTAGCAATCTTTAGTTCCCCTTATGAGATGATATATACCTTTGTAGTTTTTAGTGGCACATAATAGGGATCATTATTCTCTTGGTGAGAATCCTTGACTTGTATAATGCCTTCAGTTGTTTTTATTTGAAGATGGGTAGTGTATTCTTCTTCTAGGGTGTTATCCTCAACTTGACACACTAGCTTTCTTTTTCCTTTCAAATTATTTTAGCTAGGTGCCTTCCATGTTTCATCATCTTCATCACTAAAGTCACTATTAAGAGCTTTATCTTCAAATAAGGTTGGGAGAATTAAGCCCTATTCACCAAACATGTATTTTAGGTGATCCTCCAATATTACAGTGTCCTTAAACACTAACCTTCTAACTACCTATAGTGGCTCAATCAATTTAGGGTTTTTTAAAGAAATGGAGAAGGTTTGAATAAATTACTCCTTAAGTGAATCCTAATTGGATATCTCACAATGTATCTCATTGACAATGTACCATGCCCATGCCCATGCCCAAGTCTTTAAGATCCTATAGAAGGTATGCACCCATAGATTACTTAGGGAATTTTTACCATGGATAGTTCAGGTTTCTTTGTAAAGGTGCACATGCATTATAGGGTCAAATTCACTAGAGTAGGCTGTGATGTCCCAGTCCTTAAAATTTTTCCTAAATCTAGTGTAAATTGATGCATTTACATCTCACCAAGTTGGCAAGCTAGGATTTTGTGCTGCCAACCAACGAGTGACAATGTTCTTCAATGTATACACTAGTGTACCCATTTTATCGACCTCTTTTGGGATGCATGATTCAAGGCCATGAACATAGTATTCCACTAGATTACTACCTTAATATATTGGGAGTGCTACATTTTTTAATTACTAAGGAAAAACACTCTCGTTCTCTTCTTCTTGGTATAAGGGACCCACATTTTAAAAGCATGATCAATCTAGACCCAACCAATCTTTACTGGTTTTGGTATCTTCACACATAACAAGTGACACCTTCAACCAATGGTCTCATATGCTTCCTTAACCCATAAATCATAGGTAACATCAGTGGTATCTAAGGCTGATTTTACATCTTCCTAAGAGATAATTCCCTAATCATTTGGGTCTAGAGTCTTAACACCTTGTATCATATTGTTATATATGTGGTTGATCTCATCTTTGATGTCAACACTCTCAACATAGGGGGTCCTTGGTATTTTGAGAATGATATAACTATTCTCTCTTTTCCATTCTCAAATTTCTTGTAACACCTTTTGAAGTGCACGTCTACATTATTTTCATAACACCATGGTCTCCCTAGAAGCACAGGGAACTTATCTTGATTTGATAACATGATCACTTGAAAGTTAACACAAAATTTGTTGCCCATAATATCTATAATTGAAATTTTTATAATTTTAATAGGCTATGCTTGAGTCTTATTAGCCATGAAGAGTACATGAGGGGAAGGCCTCAAGGCTAGCCTACCCATTTTTCTCCCAGGCATTTTTGGTAAATATGTTGACCTCGGTGCTTGTGTCTACAAGGACTTCAAAAATATACCATCTATCAATAGTTGCATCCATGAGGAGTTCTTGGTCATATTTAAAATTTTGTGTATTCCAAAATTCTCATGCCCTCTCTATGAATTGTGCAATGACCTCAACTTGATTTTGACCCAAATGCTCTAGAAGTAAGTTCTTTAATAGGTGTAGCATTCCCTCTATTTTTAGGAAGCACATGATCTTAACTAATCCTTGTATCTTTGTTTCTTGGATCTCTTACTTCTTATGAGAGGTGGTAACCTACACTTCCAAGTCTTAAGCTAATTGGAGTTCCCCTTGAAAATTTTGGATTATATTCATGGCCTACTGTAATACATCTTTTTGGCATATTGGGTCTAGGTAAGGTGCAAATTTGGTTTCAAGCCAAGTTATGTACTCAATAAAACCCTTATCCCATATTATAAGCATAACTTAGGTACTCACACAACTAGTGGTTGAGTGGTAAATCCACTATGAGTAATTTATTGTACCTTGACTATCTCTGTGTAGGTTGATTATACCTTTGGGGTCCATTTTTATGTTTTTGGCTCATACTTGATCATTCTGGCACCCTTGTCTACACCAGGCCTACCTTGGGTCAATGTTTTGTACACGTTAGGGCATTATTCAACCTTATGGGACCCTTGACAATACAAACACATGGGATGTGTAGGGAAGTCACATTGATAATGATCTATCAAGCCACACTTATAATATGAGCATGGTGGGAAACTTCTACCACCACGTCCTCCACCTCTCCCTCTAACACCTCATTACATCTTTAATATTATATTTTGTTGAATGTATCCTTCATTTCCTTGGTTACCCTACCCTCTAACCATTATGGTGGCTTGTCATGCACCTCTTTCCATGTTCTTGTGTATTTCATCAATCACCTAATAATTAGTAGTGGTATGGGTGTAGGCATCACACAATCAATAATAGATGGTTTTTTTGACTTGGATGGCATGTTAAAATAAAGGGTAGTTATGAATGTCATGCACCTCTTGACAAACTTCACATCTTCAAATAAAAATACACACATTCCTTCATGGGTAGTTAGTCTTATTATGTCCTTCTATTTCATAGTTAGTGCACCATAATCAACTTCAAACATCATGAAATGAGCTAGTGGTAAGATTTTGGAACTAAGAATCCATAGATGCAATTTATGCCTCTATAAATGGGCTGATATTAGTATCTACACTTTTGACTACCTCAGCTTTAAGTGTGGCTTCAATCACTTCATGAGGGTCTATAAATGTATTTATAGAAAGTGATCTTTGGAATGGCACTAGTAAGCCTCCAATGAACCATTGTGCATATTGAGAAGGGTGAATATCATATGGGAGAATTTGATATGAGAGTCTTGAACCTTACATCATATAGGTGCATGCTTTTTGAGATTGCTTAGGTAATCTCATTTAACATGGTGATGCTCTACTATTCAAACTCTAGAATGTCAAATTCCTTCAAGAATGCATCTTTTAGGGTATCATAATCAACTATAGCCTGGTTAGGATAAAATTTATATACTAGGTATGGGAATGATTATGTAAAGTGGTCAAAAATTTGGTAGCCTTGCACTCTGATTGGGTTATGCCCTATATGTTCTACTATAGTTCACACTTTAACACATGCTTTGCAACATTTTCCATGTCTTGATACTATATAAAGTGCATGGTTATTGCATAGTAGATTTAATATGAGGGGAAACTAGGATCTAAGACACTTGTACCCTTAGATTTTTTCTTGGTGGTAGTCTTCTACTACCTCTAGCCACTAGGTTAGGCATTGGTCCTATCATTATTGATGATGTTGTTGATGTTAAGGGCACTATACTACTCACTTATAGCACTGGACCACTTCCTATGAGATATTTCCCACTTTACATTACTGACATTAGCTAAGCTGATATGATTACACTTAATTTATATTATGGTGAGCTAGCTCCCAATGGTTTAGATGTAGTTTTTCTCACCTCCTTATATAGAATAATCTATTCAATCACAAAGTTTCACTCTAATTCTATAAAACATTGAAGATCTATGTCAATGGAGTCAATTATTACTTCTATACTTTCTTCAAGTGGGGGTTCTAGTACATGAGCATGTACCATAGGTTCAAAGGGGGCAGGCATGTCAAGCATATCTTTAGTTACCAAATCTTGTAGGAACCCAAAAAATTATACACCTATCAAGTGTTGAGCTTGATCCATCACTTCATTGTTTCTCTCATCCTTGTGATGCTGCACTTCAAGATATCCTTCATGTCCTTCCTACTCACTCCAAGTTTTCTTGACACTTCTAGGTTCCATACATTTCATCAGTCTATAAAATCTCTTATTATAGGTATATCTTATAAGTTCTCAGGTGTTAATCTACTCATTCCCTTCCATTATACCTCACTTTCATATCTTGTTCTCCCATTTTGCACTACCCATACATGAAAGGACTTTAGCCTTCCATCCCCAAAGTTTTAAAGCTATAATCCACCATTAGCTTTTTGAGCTATGCACTGAATTCCTTAAAAAATGTGCTTCTAGGGTCATGTAAGATTTGGTATTCTACTTCCTCAAGAAATTAATATGTCGACATTTTCAACTCAAGAATGTACCTATTTAGTGATCCTTACCACCATTTATCCACTACTCTAGTCGAAGTGGCATCTAGGGTTTCAAGTCTCTCTAGGCACTCCTTCATCCACTCATATCACTATCTATATATTTTTCTTCTGTAGGTTGAATATGTAGCCACCAATGGTACATATGCTCAGGGAAATCACTAGAAAAAAGACCTTGTAAAGAGCATCATATAGGTTGTTCTAAACTCATTTTCTTGGCTTCTATCTTTTGTAGGTTAGATGCTTCAGTGCAAACCTATCTTCCACCTATTGTAGCTAGTGCTTGATGTTTTAGAGGGAGAGTCAGTACATCATCCTACCATACCATTACAATATCAAAATTTAACATAGGTCCTAACAATGGAACCTAAATGTTATAAAAAAGGATGCACAAATTTGTCTTAGTCGATTCTTGTCTCATTATAACTAGGTGCAAACATGGGATATTCCATTTACACTCAAAATTTTATGCTCAACTAGTTAACATAAATTCACATAAGGCACATGCCTTATGCACTCACCTGAACGACAATTGAGAAGAAACCATGACCCGAGTTAAGTTAGTTATGCCATTATGCAAGACATAAATTATGAGACTTAGTCAATTCAAATATTGCTTAAGTAGATTTAAAGGCACAAGCCTTTCATGGGATAATATTATTGGCCTATAGGAACAAGCCTTTTGGTGGACTAATCCTCAAGTTATATGGGTGGAATCCTTTGTTAAACTAATCCTAGCATCATATTGACACTTAAAGGGTCATAGGGCTACTCTCACTTTAAGCACTCATTCTAGGCTCGTGCTTCTATCAAGGATAACAACACTTCATTCATGATCTATACTCAATACTCTCTACATATTTATGATGACATCATAATTTAATATAGGGATGCCATTAACATCATGAACCAGAAACATGTATAGACTTTACTTATTATAATTGAACTTAAACTACATTATTACATCCATTATTTATAGTTCATTTAGTAATATAAAAGATGCATAGACTAGATTTATCATGTTTTAATGAAAAAATTCTTTGTCATTAATCAAATTTCAAATATAATGTATGTAATTCATGATGTTTAAAATGAAGTAACTACCTAACTCAAACTACTTAATGACCCATAGGCTCACAGGTGAGCTTAGGTGCTTAAAAATGTAGCCTTTATGGTTTCCATACTAAGACTAAGTCTAATGGCCACTATATAGGTCATTTCCAATCCACCATAGCTTCAATACACTATTTTTTGTGATTTTTCATCAACTGGCTCAAGCTTGATTTATATCCTTCTCGAGCAGCTCTATCAAGGTGGAATGTGCAAATTGAGTGCTGAACTAGAGACTTAGTGATCATTCCTACCAACTCCATCACCTTATGAGATTCATATTATATTTTACATGTCTTTTCACTCCTATAAGATGCCCTAAAAATGTGATAACCAATTATCCACCTTCTAACTAGGGTAAGGTATGTGCTGAACCCTCAAACTGGTGCCAAAATGCTAAAATATCAATAATCATGATAAATGATTAACTCACCTTGATGTAAATTTTATGATAGTAATAATATTATACATATCAAAATAATGGGCCCAACATTACCCCATAAAAAATTTCTTATCCATCCTCAGACTATGTTGTCAAGGTCTTTAGACCACAGAACTCAGGCACACTTTTCTTAAGATCAGTGTTGAAGTATTCAAATCCCTTAATGGTAAGCTTGATTTCTTCAGTGGTTTTATCTATTTTTATGGAGGTGGGACTAAGTAAAATCACATCAATCTTATCTAATTCCTTTCAAAAGGCCTCTACATTTGCCTTTGCCTCTTCCACACTCCTATTTAGGATTGCTCCTTTCTCATAGGCCTTAATCTATAAATTGTGGAAGAGTGATTCTATTTTTTTTTATCTTGCTACTTAATCTGATTATTGATTATATTGATGATCCCCATTATTTTCATGCACTCTAACCTACTCATCGAGTATACTTGCAACATTAACTTTTCTTTCTCCTCCTTTTCCTACTTTAGGTGTGTGTTTATAACTGAGGCTTAATTGGAGAAGCTCAATAAGATGACATTGGTTTCATCTACACCCTCCTATAATTTTTCAAAGAGATATTCTACCTCTTTGAGTTTACCAACTAGATCCTTCTATAGCATGATGCATGGATCCTCTTCTTCTTCTTATTTCAACTAGGATTTTAACCTTGAGAGCATCTGATCCACTAACACATAGATTTTATCAACCTCAGAGAGGTTTAAAGTATTTATGCTGACTAGAAGAGATGGTTTGATGATCTCTATATAATCATAGAGCTACTAAATTTTAAATTTGGTGGCCTACGCTTCATCTTCAACTTCTTTGTGGAGTTTCTTCCATTTTCTTACCCTACCATCATTGATGATATTTCTATGCACAACTTTAGTGGCCATTCTAATTAACACATTCATTGATAAAAATGGGTTCATGGAATAAAGGTTTATGAGGATGTATTCCTACCCCTCATTAGGATCTTATAGGCTCAAAGTAGTCACTCTATGTACCTTAAATTAAGGCTCATCCATATAATGATCAATCATAAATGCAAGTTGTTTTCACATCTTAAATATGACAGCTTGGGGGGAGGCATGATATCATATATGTAAAGCTCATCATCTCCCCATCCCTTTTGTTCCTTTTCCCTTATGCTCATTTATGCATCATCCATCTCGATGATGACCATCTCTATTTGTTGTTTTTCTTCTTCACTTACACCACTACTTTCTTTAGTGCTTTCCTTAGAGGACTCATCTATTTGTTCTTTGGGGGTTTCTTCCTCAGACTTCTCTCCCTTATGCACTTCTTCCTCCTAAGGTTTCTCAATACTCACCTCTAAATTAATCCCTTTGTTGCTAGCATCACCTCATTGCTACTGGGGTTTCTCTATTGTCTCTTTTTACTACTCTAAGGTGCCAGTATCACCTTCTTTTTCTTCAAGCATCCCTTCACTACTTGGGTGAACCTATTGTGTAGCTTCTTCTACCTTCTTTATGGGGGTGTTGGGTGTTTTCTTGACTGCTTTAATGGCTAGTCCTGTGCTTGTGGGAACCTTCTTGGCTTTTTTCTTTACCTTGGTCACTTCCTTTTCCTTAGCAAGTCTGTACTTCTCTTTAAGCACTAGTGCCTTCTTAATGTCTTCCTCTCTCAAACACATTTTCTTCCACACCTTTCTCTTCTCCTCTTCTATTTATGGAGGAGATGTGGAGGGTTTTTCATTAGATGAGGAACTTTTTGGCTCCTCTTCTTCTTCAATCATGTTAGTTATTCCACTTTGGAGGGCATCTTATACATCCTTAGTGCTTATCTCTTCTTCCTCTTCTTCTTCTTGTAGGATATATGTCCTTACACTTTATTCTTACATGTCATCTTCCATTATGGACATGAGGGTCACCTCTTTCTCCATCTATACTAGAATTATAGTAAGTAACATAACTAGTCCCTTAGTTTTCTTCTTCTTGTGCTTATTCCTAGAGGAAGCACTATCTAGCATGAAGGTTACACACATTTTAGGGGTTAGGGGTGTATTTTGTTCTCTAGAGGCAATCTTCATCTTAGTGCACTCTGTGATCTCTTCAAGTTTATCCCATACTTATTTTTGAGGGTCTTCTCCTACATCTTTGGTGCATCCTTCCATTCATCACTGATAGGAGGGGAAATCATCATCTTTTATCAGATCACCACCTTTCTTGCATGGATTAATTTGATAGTACAAGTTAAAGATGCACGTATTTATTGTTTCCATCTAGAGGGGATGAAGGTCTATCCTATTAGATTTATCCTCCTCATCCATGGTTTCCTTGGCTCTAGGGTACACTCACTATAACCTCAATCTACTCTTATTTTGATCCATATTTTTCATTGGGATCTTTAGATATTATGCACTGGGAATCCTTCTTATTGCCACCATGAAATACTTGGCAAAAAACACATAAGGTAGTTTAAGCCATTTGGATAATTTCTCATCTTTAAGAACTAGGTACACTACATATAAATGTTTCATTATAGAAAAGGTCACCATTCATACCAAATTTTGGGGTAGCTCTTGAGGGATGCACCATTAAATCCCAAAAACCTTGATGTACTAATCACACCACCCTTACACTCTTGTCTTGTATTTTTATGAAAATATAGGTAGGAAGATGAAGTCTTGATACTTCATTGTTGGGGAATCATTATGGGGTGGGAACACCCAAAGTTTATCATCCTCTCTATCTAGCACACCGATCTCCTCCATCATTATCAATATTAGAAGATACCCCCACTAAAGGTCTCAAATGCTTTGTGGTAGTCCAGTGCATTCTTAACAATCTCCTCAATAATAAATTTGAAGATGTTGAAATTTAATCCTTGTGCCATGTGATGGGTGATACACAAGTAGGTCTTGCTTATGTTAGACTACCATCTATCAAGGGATAACTTGGAGCTATCTAGGTATGCCATAACCCTTATGTCGATCTCCTGTATATGCGTGATAGGGAATGAGAACCCTAAATTGTAGTAGCCCAAGAGCTTCATGACCCTCTTAACCTCCACATCATCCTCCATCATCTGGTGAATGTCTACCTCTACACTTGGGAGTCCTATAATCTTACTGATGAGGTGCACTGAGATCTTCATGTGCCTCCCTATAAAATAGAAGCAGTCACCATGGATGTGTGAGAGGAGAAATTACACCAATTCATTTAGCTTGCCAAAACCTAATATCTCAAATAATTGGGCTTGACGGGTCATTCCTATTATTGCTAATTTATGTTATATAGATACATTGAAGAGTGCCATGCTCACCTTAGTCTTCTTCCTTGTGTCAACCATCTAGTCCAAGTTGAGTTATTGTGCATTTATCCTTATGTGGTGGTTTTAATCTTTTAATTTTCACATGTGTGTAAAGGATACCAAATTCTCCCCCATCATGACCTTAGGGGGGAACTGCATCTACCTATAATCAAGATTTGTGCTTTCTTCTGGGTCAATTACCATAATGCTAACACCTTTCATGAGCTACACCTCTCATTTTGCAGTGGTTAATTCTTTTACTATTTGTGCCTTCTTGGCATCCTTCTGTACCTATGGTGGAATTGTACTTAAACTTTTATTAACCATTCTAAAATAACTACTCTTAAAGTGTAGTTTGTTGACCTTTTTTAATCCCTTAATTGTGCTTGACACTTCTTCATAGTCATAGTATCTATGATAGTGTGTTCAACTCTCAAGCTTTGTTAATGGTGGCCTCAGAATTCTACAAAATTTATACTACCTTTTTTCAATCTCAATTCTTCTCCACTGACCTCCTTTTTAATTTGAAGTAGAACACAATCCTGTATTTGTTCACTCATTCTTTTTTGGGGGTTGTGGATGATCTGGTTTTCACTATGGTAGCATTTCATGGTCTGTGTGACTTTGACATTTTTTGGCTCTCTATGTCTAGTTTGGATTTTCACAAGGTTTGTAACCTTTTAAATTTTTCCATTTTCCCCTTTATACCTTATTAATGGCTAGTGATTAATGGAATGGTAGTTCATAAATTTCTTAAAATATACTAAACTCATGAAATCTATGAAAATTTGCTACCAAATTCTCATTTCTTTCTGATCTTTGTGCCTTTGCCATCACAACATTAAATTTTTCTAATGGTTTATTTGGTGAAGTGATAGGTGATTCAAATGGTCACTTCCTATCGATCGGTGGGTGGGTACCAACTATCTCGATGATCTTTCTCTTGAATTTTGTTCACCTTTGTATGACCTTCACCCTTCTTATAAAAACCTTGGTGTAGTGCTTCACATGCATGTGATTCAGCCTCCTTAGTTCCATCTCTTCTTAGTGCTTCTCTTCCTTACAATCATGACTCTCTTTCTTGGTCAGTTTCTCTACACTTTTATGTCTCTTACTTCAACCTTCCCTACCCCATACAAATACTTGTGATAGTCCTCTAGTGCTTCATTCTCTCTTGGTTTCTTGTGCACTATCATCTAGTGCACTTTCCTTTGTTAACTTTTACTCACATATTTCTAAATCTAGTAATATTCATGCACCCAAAAACTTACGTTTTTGGCCTTAGGAATTTAGAAAGCATTCTTTCTCAAATCACCTAACTAGATTTATGTGTGTAAGCACTAGAGGAGTTATCCTATGGGCCTGAAAGCAACATGCTTATTCTACTAACACAAACAAAAAAAACATAAAGAAATATTTGGATTGCACCAAATTTTATTATGGTCAACACAAAGAAACTAACTTGTGACTAAGAAGTCAGTGTCTAATAGTATAAGTGTCATCCTAGTGACTTTAGGGCTTCATTCTATTGCTATTAAAATGTTAGGGAGAATTTTACCCATAAATGTGTGTAACTTACATTTACCAAACTCCAATATAATTTGGATTATATAATCTCCTATCCACCTAATTTGTAATTTGTGTGGGTGCTTGAGGTACTTTGAGTCATATAGCAAGACCAATGTACCTTTGATAAAAACCTTATGCTTGATGTGCTTATCATGCCATAGCTTCTAGCATGCCTTTTATATTTGATGGCTCTATCTTTCTTGGGTTAATGTATCATCCAAATGCTCCAATATTTCTATCCATGTACTCAAAGACTCTTGGTCATCCAATCAACCAATATACACAATACGCAATGACGACACTAGATATACCATAGATAAAATGGCCTTAATGCCAAACACTAGTTGAAATGGTATAGCCTTGTTTAAGTTTTTATACTTAGTGTAATAGGCCCATATTACTAATGACCTATGATCATCCCAATCTTTGTGACCAACATCGCATATCTTTATGAGGCATATTCCCAATATCTTATTGAATTCCTTAGCGATGTCATTTGCTTGGGTATGATAAGGTGTCATCTTATGGTGTACCACCATATATTTAGTTATTAGGATCCAAACCATTTCATTGATGAAGTACATGCCATGGTTTTTAGTCAAGCTAAGTGTACATTTATAGTTATTGATGATATTCTCCTAGATAAACCTTGCTATGATGGTGACTATGCAATCTTTGGTTGGTGCTACCTCAACCTAGTTGGTGAAGTAATATGTGGATGCCAGAATGTATCATGTACCTATGCACCTCACAATAGGAGTAATAGACCCAAAAAATTCAATGGCACATTTTTCAAATGGTACCTGGGCAAGGATGGGGATGAGAGGCATCTCAACTTGATGGTTTGTGTTTCCCATGCACTGGTAGATGTCACATGTTTTGGTGAAATCTTTTGCATCTTAGAATAGAGTTAGCTACCACATGCCTAAAAATATTACCTTTAACACCATATAATCTCTAATGCAATGTCCTTTAGTAATCCCTTCATGTGTATATTTCAAGATTGAGTCCCATTCATGTTCTAAGACACATTGATGAAGGACCTCCTCTCAACTTAACTTATACATTTCCTCACTAGTGAGTTGAAAAGGGGTGGTGCAAACTGTGAGCTACTTATTTTACTTAGTCATCATCATTTGGGGCATATATTTAAATGTTATAAATGTAGTGATCTATGCCAAGTCTTTAGGGATGTGCTAGACTCTATAAAGTTGCACCTTAGGTATATCATCTTTAATAGGTTCTATCACATCACTAGAGTTGATGCGAGATAGATGGTCTGGGATTAAATTTTATTTTCTAGGCTTTACTATAATAGAGAAATGAAATTATTGAAATAAAACTAACCCATCAACAAATTCACCCATTAAGGACAAGCTTGTTCACCAGGTACTTAAACACCTCATGATTAGTGAAGAAGATGAAGGGATTCACTAATAAATATTGCATAAACTTATATAGGGTGTAAACCATGGCAAGCACCTCATGCTCAATTATGGTATAGTTATGTACTACCTTGGTTAGTTTTATAATTAAAAAATAAATGGGATGGTCCATTTTGTCTTTGCCTAGTTATGCTAGAATGACATAAATCATAGTACTAGATGCATCAACATGGACATGGAATGGAGTCATCTAGTTGGAAAATTTCAATATTGACATGCATGCCATTTTTAGATTTAGGGTCTCAAATGCATCTTCCTGTGATGCACCCTAATAGAATGTGCCATCCTTTCATAAGATCTCCTCTAGTGATGTTGTAATATTGGCATATTTCCTTATGAACTTCTGATAGTACCTAAAATGGCCAAAAAAGGCATGAACATATTATTACATCGATGGGGTTTAGAGCTAAAGGATGATGGTGATCTTCACTGTATGAATAAGCAAACGATCCTTGTAGATGATACGCCCAAGCAAAGTGACAAATGGTGGTGCAAAAAAACACTTATTTAGGTTCAAAGAAGTTTGCAATTGCCTGAACCTTTCAAACATAAGGTATAAGTTATCATAATGATACTTCACTAACCCATACACTATTTACTCTAAGTATACTTGGAATAATTTGTGAATAAATTCCTTGAAAGTGGCGATCGCCACTCACAAGAATATAGTTTACATATTCTTTATCTTGAAGGGTATGATGTTGTATGTGATATAATCCCATTCTATTACAAAGGTAGTTTTGAGCTTGTCCTCCTCCTTAATCTAACATTGATGGTAGCCTGATAACCCATTAGTAAAAATGTATATCTCATCACTTGTGATGACATCCAAGACTTTATCAATAAACAAAGTTGGAAAAGGGTCAATCACACAAGTGGCATTCAAAAATCTATAGTCAACATAGATTCATATGTACCCATAATTCTTGATACTAATGACCATGGGGATAACCCATTTAGATTCCTACATAGGTTAGATGATGCCTATGATTAGCATACCATCAATCTCTATGTTGACCTTGGAACAAAGATTGGGGATTATCTTATAAGGTCTCTTCTTGATAGGTCTTACACCATCGACTAGCTTGATGCTCATCTTCCCAAGGGATGGGTGTGTACCATTCATGTATCTATATTTATAAAATAATAAGTCTTGGAATTCCTTCAGGAGTTCTAAAATACATGCCATCTCTATGTCAGACCAATAGGATCCCAGGGTAGTAATCTTTGGTTTCCCTTCTAAGTTGATATCTACCTTTGTAGTTTTTATTAACACACAATAGGGCTCATTATTCTCCAGGTATAAATCCTTGACTTGTATGCTTACCCCATTTATTTCTATCTAAAGATGGGTAGGATTCTCTTATTCTAGGGTACTATCCTCAACTTGGTCACTAACTTTATATTTCTTGTCAAATTATTCTAGTTGTGTGCCTTCCATGTTTCATCATCTTCATCACTAGAGTCACTATAAGAGTTTTCTCTTTGAAGAAGGTTGGGAGCACTAACCCATTTTCACCAAACATGTATTTTAGGTGATACTAAAATATTTTAGTTCCCTCAAAAACTAACCTTAAAACTACCTATATTAGCTTAATCAATTTAAAGTTTTGCAAAGAAAAGGAGAAGGTGTGAACAAACTACACCTTAAGTGCATCCTAGTTGGTTGTCTTATAGTGTATCTCATTGAAAATTTACCATGCCTACACCCAAGTATTTAAGGTCCTATAGAAGGTGTGCACCCATAGATTCCTTGGGTTTTTTCACCATAGATAGCCCAAGTTTCTTCACAAAGGTGCACATGTGCTATAGGGTCAGAGTCACTAGAGTAGGATGAGATGGATAGGTCCTCATTACTCTTCCTAAATCTAGTGTAAATGGATACCTTCACATCTCACCAAGTTGGCAAGCTAGGATTTTGCACTACCAACCAATGAGTGATAATGATCTTCAATTTATACACTAGTACACCCATTCTATCCACCTCTTTTGGGATGCATGATTCAAGGTCACAAATATGGTCTTCCACTAGATTAATCCCTTCATATATTAGGAGTGCTACAAGTTTGACCTTACAAAGGTGAAACACTTTCTTTCCCTTCTTCTTGGGAAAAGGACCCACCTTTTAGAAGCATGATCAATCTAGACCTAGCCTGTATTTACTAGTTTTGGTGGCTTCATGCATACCAAGCATAACCTTTGACTAGTGGTCTCATATGCTTCTTTGACCCATCAATCATAGGAAACATCAGTGGTATCTAAGGCTGATTGTCCATCTTTGTAAGAGTGGGTTCCTTGATCATTTAGGTATAGAGTCTTGACACGTTACACTATGATGTTATATATGTGGTTGATCTCATCCTCGATGTCCATGCTCTCAACATAGGGGGGTCCTTGGTCATTTGAGAGGGGTATAACTACCCTCTTTTTTCAATTCTCAAATGTCGTGTAGTGCCTTTTAAAGCACATCTTTGAATTGTTTGCATTACACCATGGCCTTCTTAGAAGTTTTGGTTAGTTTCCCTACTCTAACTTGATCAATTTAAAGTCAACATGATATTTATCACCCATAATATCTAAAACTATGCTTTTCATAATTATGATAGGGTGCACCCAAGTCTTATTAGCCATAAAGAGTACATGAGGGGAAGGCCTCAAGGCTATCCTTTCCATTTTTTGCTACACATTTTTGGTCAAAATGTTAACCTCAATGATTGTGTTTACAAAGACCTCACAAATAGACCATCCATCAATAGTGGCATCCATGAGGAGTTCTTTGTCATATTCAACATTTTATGTATGCCAAAATTCTCGTATCCTCTCCATGTGTGGCATAATGACCTCAACTTGATTTTGAACCACATGCTCTAGGAGTAAGTTCTTTCATAGGGGTAACATTCCATCTATTTATAGGAGGCACATGATCTTAGTTAATTTTGTATCTTAGGTCTTGGCTCTCCTACTTCTTACAAGAGGTGACAACTTGTAATGTTAAGTCTGAAGCTAATTAGATCTCCCCTTCCAGGTTTTGGATTACACTCATGGCCTATTATAATAAATATTTTTGGCATGTTGGGTCTGGGTAAGGTGCAATTTTGGGTTCAAGTCATGTTATGTGCTCAGTATGACCCTTATACACATATTCTAACCATAACTCAAGTATTGACATAATTGATGGTTGAGTGGTGAATCCACTACAAGTAGTTGTCTGCACCTTGACTATCTTTGTGTAGGTTGGTTACACCTTTGGGGTCCATTTTTCCATTTTTGGCTCATGCCTAATCTTTTATGTGCCCTTGTATACACTAGGCCTACCTTGGTTCAAATTTTTGTACAAGTTAGGTCATTATTCAAATTTATGGGACCCTCAATAATACCCACACATGGGATGCATAGGCAAATCACTCTAATAATGCTCTATTGAACCATACTTATAACATGATCATGGTGGGAACCTTCCACCACTACATCCTCCACCTCACCCTCTAGTTCCTCATTACATCTTAAAGCCTATATTATGTTGAATATAGACTTTATTTCCTTAGTTATCCTACCCTTCAACAAGTGTAGTGGCCTGTTGTGCACCTCTTTTTATGTTGTCATGCATTTCATCAATCACCCAATAATTAGTAGTGGTATGGGTGTAGGCATTGCATAATTGATATTATATGGTTATATTGACTTGGCTAGCACATTGTAACAAAGGGAATTTATGAATTACATGCACCTCTTGACATATCTCATAGCTCAAAAGTAAAGTTTGTACATTCCTTCATGGGTAGTTAGTCCTATTATGGCCTTCCATTTCAAATTAGGTGTATCATAATCCACTTCAAGTATCATGTGACAAGATAATAATAATATTTTAGATCTAATAAGCCATAGATGTAATCTATGCCTCCATAAATGGGCTGATCTTGGTATTTGTACTTTTGACTACCTTGGCTTTGAGCATGGCTTCAAGCACTTCATGAGGGTCTGTAAAAGTATTCATGGAAAGTGATCTTTGGAATGACACTAAAAAGTCTACAATAAACAACTGAACATGTTAGGAAGGGTGAATATAATATGAGAGATTTGATATGAGAGTTTTGAACCTTGCATCATATAGACACACAATTTTTGAAAATCCTTGGGTAATCTCATTTATCATGATGATGCTTTATTATTAAAACTTTAGAATGTCAAATCCTTTTAGGAATGCATCATTAAGGGTATCATAATCAACTATATCCTTGTTACGATCAAATTTTATATACGAGGTATGGGCACGATCAAGTAAAGTGGTCTAAAATTGGGTAGCCTTTCACTCTCATTGGGTTATGCCCCTTATGAATCATTGTAGTTCACACTTTAGCACATGATCTATAGAATTTTTCATGCCATGATACTATAGTAAGTGTATGGCCATTTCATAGTAAATTTTCTATAAGGGGTAGCTGGGATTTGAGGTGCTTGCTACCTAGCATTTGTCTTGGTGGTGATCCTCCAATGCCTCCAACCACTAGGTTAGGTGTTGGTACCATTGTTAATATTATTAGAGTTGATGTTAATGGAATTTTAGTACTCACTTATGGCACCAGACCACTTATTGTAGGCTATTACCCACTTTACATTACTCACATCAGCTAAGCTTATATGCTTGCACTCAAGTTATATTATGATAAGTTAGCACCCAATGGTTTATAGGTATTTTCACTCACCTCTTTGTATAAAATAATCTGTTCAATCACAAATTTGCACTCCACATCTTCAAAACATTGAAGATCTATGTCAACAAAGTTAATTATTACTTCTATACATTCCTCAAATGGGGGATCCAATAAGTGAGCATGCACCATAGTTTCAAAGGGGGTAGGTGCATCGAGTGTATCTTTAGTTATAAAATCTTATAAGAACCCAACAAATTCTACTCTTATCAAGTTTTGAGCTTGATCTATCAATTCATTTTTTCTCTCATCCTCATGTTGCTATACTTTAAGAGATCCTTCCCCATACCCTTCTCACTTAGTTCTTGTGGCACTTCTAGGTTCCATATCTTCTATTAATATACACCATCTCTTTTTATATGTCTATCTTTTGAGCTCTCAAGTGTCAATTTTCTTGTCCCCTTCTATTTCACCTCACTTACACATCCCCTTCTCCCCTTTACACTACCCATATGTGAAAGGACTTTAGAGTTCCATCCACAAATTTTCAAAGTCATAATCCATCATTAGATTTTTGAGATCTGTACCAAATTCCTTCACAAATGTGCCTCTAAGGTCATACAAAAACTAGTATTTTGCTTCCTTAGGGCATGAATATGTTGACACTATGAAATCAAGCATGTATCTATTCAATGTTCCTTGCCACCATTTATCCACTACTCTAGTCTAAGTGGCATCCAAGGTTTCAAGTCTCTTTAAACGCTCCTTCATCCACTCATAACACTATCCATAGATTCTTCTTCTATGGGTTGAATATACAACCAACCACTGATACACATGCTTAGGAAAATCATAGAAAAAGGCCTCATATAGAGCATCAAATAGGTTATTCTGAACCCATTTTCTTGGCTTTTGTGCTTTCTAATCTGGATGCTTCAATGCAAGGCTATCTTCCAGTTATTTTAGCTAATGCTTAATGTTTTTAAGGGAGAGTCAGTACATTATTTTATGCACCATTACAATAACAAAATTAAACATAGGTCTTGACAATAGAACCAAAATGTTGTAGAAAAGGGTGCACAAAGTTTTCTTAATTGGTTCTTGGCTCATTATAATTAGACACAAACATGGGATATTCTATTTACACTCAAGATTTTACACTCGACTGTGCCAACATCAATTCACATAAGGCACATGCCTTATATTATCACCTAAAACATAACTAATAAGGAATCGGGGCCTACATTAGGCTAGTTGTGTCATAGCATGAGACATCAATTATGTGACTTGGTCAAGTCAAGGAATGCTTAAGTAGATTTAAAGGTGAAAGCATTTAATGGGATAAGCCTAGTGGCGTATAGGTGTAAGCCTTTTGGTGTAATAATCTTATAGTCATATGGGCATAAGACTTTTTTAAACTATAAACCAATCCTAGCATCATATCAGTGCTTGAAGGGTCACATGGTTACTCTCACTTTTAGAACTCATTCTAGGCTCATGCTTCTATCAAGGATAAGAATGCTTGGTGCATGTTCTATACTCAATACTCTCTATAGATTTATGATGACATCATAATTTAATATAAAGATGCCATTAATTCCATGAACTAGAAGCATGCATGGACTTTACTTATCATAATTAAACTTAAACTATAATATTACATAGTTTATTTAATAATATAAAATATGCATAAACTAGATTCATGATGTTTTACTGTAACCATTATTTGTCATTAATCAAAGTTAAAATACAAATTATATAGTTCATGTCATTTAGAACAAATTAACTGCCTATCTCAAACTAATTAATGACCTAGAGGCTCACTAGTGAACTTAGGTGCTTACAAATGAAACCTTTATGACATCTATGATAATCCTAAGTCTAATGGCCATCAGATGCATGTATATAGATAATTTTAAATCCTTTAGAGCTTTAATTCACTATTTTTCATGTCTTTCCATCAACTAACTCAAGCTCATTTTATAGCCTTCCTGAGCAGCTCTTCCAAGGTAGAATGTGCACATCAAGTGTTGACCTAGAGCCTTGGTGATCATTCCCACTAGCTCCATCACCTTGTGATATTCATGCTATAGTTTTCATATATTGTCACTCTTAAAATATGCCCAAAATATTTGGGAACCAATTAACTACCTGCTAGTTAGTGTAAGGTATGTGTTGAACCCTCCAACTGGTGCCAAAATTCCAAAATATCAATCATCATGCCAAATGATTACCTCATGATGATGTCGATGTCATGTCAGTATGAATCCTATACTTACCAAAATAAGGGGTCAAACACTTAGGTGAAAAAATCTAGCTGGTAAGGGGTGAAAACATATGTTATGTGTGAGAGGGTTATGTAACACATCTTGGTAATCATTAACATTAGGATACTTTAAAGCCTTTTGTTAAATTTTTTTAACCTTATCCTCCAAATTCATTATAACTTGAAGGATTTTTTGAACTATAAATCCATCAGGATGTAAATTAGTAAGTTGAGTAGTCACCAATGGATATTTACACATGGTTTGAGTAGTATTAGGGATTAAAATTGGTACTTGAGTTGAAACAATTGGTAATTCCATGGTAGATGTAAGAATAGTGTTTTTAGGAAATAAAGGGTTAAATACATATACTATGCCCCCATTAGAATTCTAAAGTGATAATGCACTGAAGGGGAGGGTTTTTGGTATATGTGGATGACTCATTACTTGAATATCATGATCAATAGATGGACCTACTTGGTCATTTATGATTTTTTATTTTTTAGCTTCTAATATGGTTTTTAGGATTTCATCAAGATTTTTAGGGGTTTGAAAAAATGCTCATGAAATAATGTAATGGATTGCACTTTCTCATGGTCTATTTTTTCATGTTCATTAGTTTCATTAAATTCAAGGTTTTCATTTTCAAAATCTTCCTCTATGGTATCTTCATCAACATGCTGCTCATTCTCAACATGAATATCATCATGGACTATGGGATTAGGATCCTCATTAGTTTGAGACATCTTAGGTGGTAGGAGGGGGAACTAAATGTGTTCAATATTCACTCCTATAAATCTAAGGATATGCCTAGGTTTCATGGAAAATAATATAATAAATAAATGAAAAAGCATAACAATTTGAAACCCTAGTTGACTGGAAACATTAAGAATAGAAAAAAATGTATTCATATAAATTGGATTTACCAAATATTTAACCCTAAACTGGATGTGGATCCTACCATGGATAGATAGGGTCAAGAATATATAAATGAATTAGAACAAGGGTGATAAAAAAATCTATAGCATGCCAATTAATTGTAAAACTTAGATAAAACATATGTTGAATTTATTATGTTGAGATATGTTTAAAATGGAAAGTACAACTATGCTAAATTTTGTAATGACAATGAAAACAAGATACTTAGTTGGTTCTGATGATAATATAGATTTGGATCTAGAATAGGTAGTAATTATATTAGAATAATATTCTAGAATAATCATTTAATTATGGATTAAGTGCCTCTATATTTAAGGACACTTGCATTAGCCTAGGATAGTTACATTGATCCTAATGTCTGGATTACACATAGGTGTCCAATACAGAATAAATAATGAAACAAGATGTGACCACATGGATGCTTATGGTTTTTTCATCACTTTTATTCTGTTGTATTTAGATCTATGTCATGGACTATTTCTCCTTGTCAAGTGATCAAAACCATAGTTATTTATATTCAAGTGGTTTTGGGAAAAATATGTTAATGGGCACATGGTGTCAAATTTCCTCAAAGAATCCTCTATCAAAGTGATTCTTACATAGCCAATACTCTTAATAAATCCTTAGACTTATGTATTTCTCCCCCATGTGTTGGAATATGTGTGAATCATGCAATGTGTGATAAAAAAGTATAAAATTCACCTAGCTTATAACTTGAAAAATAAAGCTCTTGGGCTGCACCTTCAGTACTTCAAACCTATATATGTGTTGTCCCTATGAATAACATATAAATAAGATAAAATAAGAAAGTTATTCTCACTTTAATTCTCAAAATAATGCTTTTGATAAGTTGCCTTGGTATATTCTAGGTGATGAATGAATAAGGGTTGATCTTATATTTATACCAATCCCTTTAGAGAATATATCGCATAATAGCACTTAGGCTGACCATTAAGATACATTTAATTTGAAAATTTTATGAATTTATGGCACTAAATACTTGTGTCAAAATAGGAGACCTACATCGATATAGGTGTCTACCTAGGATGGAAGTGTTTAGGGAGAAAGAAAGTAGGTACATGCTCAAAACTTGTAGAGGTATAAGATACACATGTTTTAAGCATACTGGGTGAGATAGAATTTGTGGGTCATCAAGATAATATTATTCAAACTAATAGATAGGTAAAGGGGCATAAGAGAGAGTATATATGAGATTCATGGAATTATGAAAGGCTTATAATTGAGAGGAACAACTAAGATCTGAGTTTTCTAAGTGTACAAGATTGAGGTGTTATATAATTCATAAATATCATCTACATGTCCACATTGATTCATTTTATTCTCATCTTATTTTTTTAGTGTAATAAGGTCGTTATTTATAAAATAAGGAGATAACATACTTGAGGATAATATACTCACCATAATAATCTTTTATCTTCGCTTGGTCAACACCATTGATCGGGTTAAGGGTTTTTAATTTCTATTTTGATTTATTAATTATATTATTTATTTATTATATTATAACTCATATTTATAACACATTAAAAAAAACTCTTATCCTTTATTTATTTTACATAAAAACTAGTTTAAATTATTCAATTTTGTTTGCATATAGAAATATTTCAAAGCACTTAGTTTGCATCAAAACCTAGGGAAAATCAATTAAATTCAGCCATTATCTATAACCAATTATAAATAAAAGTTTTATAAAAATATTGTGCACACATTCATACATGTGTGTGCGCACGTACACACACATACACACACACACACACACACACACACACACACTAAAAACACGTAGAAAAACCTAGACAACCTACAAAACAAAAAAGCTTACATATTACATATGATTTTATTCATCTATACAAGACAAATTTTTTTTCCAAAATCATAAAATTATAACTTTTATTTTTAATTCATTCCATATTAGATCATTTATTTTGAAAAATAGTCATTTAAAACTCGAAAAATAACTACTTTTCTAGCATGCAATTGTAAAAGAATTTTTAAATACTTTGAAGTTATACTCTCTAGAGTTTGTATCTGATTATAGTGTGTGTTATAATTTTTTTATCTCATAATAATATAACTCATTTATATTTTAAAAATACAAAAATAAAAATTTCATTTAGCTTGTATATAGGTAAATTCTTGTATCAAGCTAGAAAAGGGTAAAATCAACTTCTGCATCTTTACGTCTAAATTTCAATTTTAGTGTTGTAACACCAAAAATATCTTGGAAAAGAAAAAATAATAGCATTTAATTTCATATAATTTAATATTTTCATTTATAACATTAAAAATTACTTTCATTTTTAGTAATTATCATAGTTTGGTTTCATTACAAAATATTATCAATAACACAAAAAATAATCATCTGAACCTTGTCAAGACAAGTACATGACCAAACCTTTCTCTTACACATATAGAACAATTACTCTTTTAAAATCATTAGCTAGACAAGAAATACATTTATGTAATCAATAAAATTTCATGACACTTCTAGATTATCCATACCTCAGTAGATTAGGTATCTTTCCTAGTGTTAGATTTACCATTCTCAGTAGTAACATTCAAAGTGACATTAATGTTGAACTTAGAAAAAAGGGTTTTTATTCAGTTCTCATTACCCATATTATCATTGACCAATTAAAAATTATTAAAGATAAAGAGTGAATCTATATCAATATTATCATTTTTACTATTTATATGTGAGGTCATAAATATAAAAATCTCCAAGTCTAGACCTCCATCACTATTATTTCCTTTCCTTTGGGACTAGCCTCATCATATTTTCATTCAATTTCACATGTGATATTGAGTAGATAGCCTGAAATAGTTGATAAGATTCCTAGATTATTCCAACCTATACACACCTAATTCATCATCCCCAACATTAATTAATAACTTTTATACACTATCCTCACTGACACTAAGTGATTGTAGAGTTTTGTTTCACATCAATTAGCCACTCTCAAAAATAAATGAGATGAAACTAAACTCTTATGGTATTTTAATGAGCATAATTTACCACCCATAATAAAAAAGCATATTAAAACACCTCAACCTAATATACCAACCCCTAGGCCTACTAATTATAATCATCTCTTCATAGGTTGTCTCAGCCAGGCTTTGGTAAGTCAAGTGTGTCACTTTCCTCTATACATTCACCAATATATTTGATCAAATTTGTGATTAATGTAATTGAATATAATATGATAAATAACTAAATAAATTAGATGAATAATCAAATGGGAATTAAAATACACATATAATTTTAAATAATTACTAGTATGAGTAATTAGGGTTTTTCCAAAACCACATGGTGGGATGAGTAACTTATCTTTTTTTAGAGAAAATATACTCTAGGTGACTTTATGATGTAACACATCATAAAGAATCAAGAATGTAATATTTAAATGTCTTATAATGGTAATTTAAAGTTTGTTTTGGGGTGTTAGGGTATTTTAGGGTCCCTTGGTATGGTTTAGAGTCATTAAGAATCATTGAAATTGTGTTTTCATAGGTCTTTTGGATTTTGTCCTTAAAATGGCTATTTTGAAAATTTGAATTTCTAAGTCTAGATTGAGGAAAGTTTTAGAGTCTTAGGTGAAATATAATGTTTGAAAATGTTTATAAATGGTTAACAGAAGGTCCTAATATGTTTTTAAGTGGTCTTAACATATAATTCATGATAGATAATGCAAATTCAATAAATTTATGATTGTATCTACCCTCCATATGTGGAGTTGGCAAGATTAGGAAGTTATTTGCATGTTTTAGCATAATAAGAAGAATAGAATTATTTTATAAGTTATGGAGTGTAGATTATATTAATATAGGAGTGGAGTTTTGAAGGATACATAGGTATATATTTTAGAAAAGAAATAAATAATCAAGCTTTTAAGGAACCCTGTTTGCCTTGTCAAGACCGTATATGGTTTTTGTATGTGGAATAAATCAATCAATAAAGAATGTTTTGGAATGAATGCATGGTGAATTTCATGAGGTAATTGGTATTTAATCAATATTATTATTATTTTTACTTTGGTTTTAATTCAATATTTATGTTTACCTTCAATATGCAGTTTGGTTATGCAAACTACAAAAATTCTATTCTAACACAGTCTTGAATGATTAGTAACAAGGAGGTTTTGAGATCCATTATATGGTTTAAGAGTCTTGGGGGTATTTTAGAGGCTTTGGTATAATGTGTATGATACATTTTAATGAAAATATGTCTATTGGAGTGTTCAAATTCAATCAAACTAGTAGATTACTGAACACGATCCATGTGGAAACCTTATGTGTTAATGCACAATCAAGAAACTAGGTTATTAATGAATTTTGAAGAGGGATAAACATTTTTGAAAGTTTTTATAGTTTTTTAGAAGATGTGATAGTTTTAAATTAATTTGGTTTATCCATTATAAATATCAACAAGACATTAAAGTTTCTAGAGATAATAAAATCCTTCTCTCACAATTCTGTGTACTTAGAACCCTACAAATTGACTTATTGGGGATGTTTAGTGATTGGTAAAGGTTAAATAATAATTGAGAAAGGTTTAAATAGGTTGGGAATACATTAATTGACCCTTATATCTATTTTAAAGTGAATAAAATTCATTTAAGTCAATTTTTATATCCCTTGTCCTTGTCTTAGGCTTGTCAAACCTAAGCTAGGGTTTTAGTATTGTTTCTTATATATCTTGAGTTTCCACCCTTGATTTTTTTAAAAATAGGTGGTATTATATTTTTTATAATTAATATAAAATAATTTTTTGTTTTATCATGGTTCATTTAAGGTTGTACTTAATGATATCATTGATTATATAATCAAACTAGGCCTAAAAGACCTAATAAAGAGAAAGGGATGTTGAGTTAGGTGGTTAACATTGAGAATTTGGATATAAAAATTTGTGTGGAGTTTAAATAACTTAATGGGTACCCCAAAGTATTTTTATTTTATTTTTAACCTTATTATTTTGCTTAAACCAAGAAGCTTTGCATGAAAATAGGGCTATAAGGAAAGGAGCATTGAAGAGAGAAATGAGAGTTGGGTAATATTTATTGCTTGGAATTTGTAAAGTTTTATTGAGTGATTGAAAGGAGATATAAATGAATAAATGGATGGTCATATTAACCTTAGTGTGAATACCAGATCCTTGGAATCAATTATTAGACCTTTTGAGTCTATATGAAAAGAGGAAAGCTTTAAGAAAGAATGGAGTGTGTAAGTTTTGAAGATTGGGTTGAGATAGTATTTTTGATGTATCAATTCAAAGAGAGATAAATTACAAATAATGTTGAAATTATAATAGGTATTCATGGAAAGAGAAAATATTTTATGAATGCAGATAGGGTTAAGATCTTAATATAATTATCAAAACTTCAACAGTCAAGAAGGTATTTACAAAGATCAAAGAAAGGAATTATAAAAAGATGATTAGATATAGGTAAAGGTATGAAGTTAGTATGTGTTATCACTTATTTCAAGTGTATAGGTTTACTCTTCATCAATTTGTATCATAGTGGGTGAGATCTTAGACTGAGTCTATATTTTTGAATGATTGAAGGTTTGAATTTGTTAAATATTGCTATGTAAGATGACAATGAAGGTTGGAGGAGTACATTAAGAGAATTGAGAAATTTGTGGTAGAGAATCTCTTAAAGAGAGCTAGAAAAAGGTCAAGAGAGAAAAGAGAAAAGTCCCAAGTGAGGTCAAGGAGAAAGGAAGTTTTAAGTGAAGATTAGTAGTGTAACTAGGTGAGGTGAAAAGAAGATAGAGCCAATATAGAAAAGAGATGAAATGTGAGAAGATAAGAAAGAAGAGAATAATTGATGAGGGTTTCCATAAAGAGAATATGAAATATAATAAGATAAATAAAGAGTTATATCTTGAAGGGGAAGTGAAATATCTGAGGAAAAGTCTAGAAAGTATAGAGAAGGTAATGCTCATGATAGAGAAAATGTAGAAATAAGAGAACCGGTATGGTTGGGTGATGGAAAGAAAGAAAGTTTAGTGGCCTATAAATATAATTATTGAGAGAATAAAGAGGAAAAACATGAGGGAAGATAAAAAAGGAAAATGTTTCTTTGTAAGCAACTCAAGAGAGAGATTGCGTAGTTTTAGATGAGTGAGCAAGTTGATATGTAGGGAAAAGAAGGTGATCAACACCTTGGGGAAAATGAAGTGATTATGAAGGATGTTGAGGAGTTATCTAGAAGAAGAATCAGATCTTAGTAAATATGAATCATATGAAGCACAAGATGAGGAGTAGCCAAAAGAAAGATTACCAATATTTGAGGCATCAAGAGAGGCACATGAGCCTCTAAGTTTTAAAACTAATGATTTGTGTATGTTTTTAGGTGAATAAAATGAAGTAACATCTAAGTTTCATAAGGATATAGATTAATTTAAGAGTGGGAATCAAGCCAAGAAAAAGGAGATAGATGAATGGTATTAACAAATGGTGAATAGTGAAAGAGAGAAGCTAAAGGAGGATGATAAAAAGATGAAGATGAAAGAAGAACATGTTTTTGAGTAGTCATTAGAGCATGAAGACCAAGGGGGAAGCATTTATGAGAAGATAAACCAACCAAGAGTACTTGAAAAAACCATGAACAATGAAGAAAGAGTATATGGAGTAAAATCAGGGGTGAAGAATGGGAACCAACTAGCTGAGTCCAAGTATGGTGAAGATAAATTAGAGTTGGAGGAGATAGAAGATGTAGGGAACAATCAATTATTATAGGTTAAGTTCTTCATAGAGGTAGAAGAGGAGTTGACAAGGAAACAAGCCAAGGCAAGAGGATAAAGAAATAATAATTAACTAAAAAGAAAGAAGAAATAAGAGTAGTAGAAAGAGGATCTTAGAAGACCATGCAAGGAAGAATTGAAAGACAATAAATAAGTATAACAAATCACATTTGAGTAGAAGCTCAAATTTCTCCCACTTGGGGAGTTTGATGTAGAGCATTACAAAGAATCAAGAATGTAAATATATTTAAATGTCTCATATTGGTCATTTCAAGTATTGTTTGGGGTCTTAGTGGGTTTTTATGGTCCTTTGTTATGTTTTAGAGTCATTAAGAGTTATTTAAATTATGTATTCATAGGTATTTTGAAGTTTCCTACCAAAATGGTTATTTTGAAAATTTGAATTTCTAAGTCTAGCTTGAGGGAAGTTTTAGAGTCTTAGGTGAAATATAATATTTGAAAATATTTTTAAATGGTTCATAAAAGGTACTAGTAGGTGTTTAAGTTGTATTAATGTACAATGCATTATAAATAATGCAAATTCAAGAAAGTTATCATTGTAATTGCCCTCTATACATGGAGTTGGTGATATTAGGAAGTTATTTGAATGTTATAACATTATAACAAGGATAGAATGATTGTATAAGTTAGTGAATGTAGATTAGGTTGATATAAGAGAATATTTTGGAAGAATATAGAGGTAGATAGTTTAGAAATTAAATAAATAATCAATATTTCAAAGAACACTATCTACCTTGTCAAGTATGTATATGGTTTTTGTATATGGAAGAAATCAATAAATAAAGTATGTTTTGGAATTAATTCATGGATAATTTCATGAGGAAATTGGTATGTAATAAATATTACTATTTTTTTTAAAGTGATATTGATTTTTAGCTTTAGTACACAAGGTGGTTATGCAAACACAAAAATTCTGTTCTAACATAGTCTTGAATGATTAGTAACAAAGAGGTTTTGAGATCCATTATATAGTTTAAGAGTCTTTGGGGTGTATTGGATGATTTTTATATGTCTGATGATCCATTTGAATTAAAATTATTCTATTTTAGTGTCCAAATTCAATCAAACTAATATATTATTGAACATAGTCCATGTGGAAACATTATGTGTTAATGCATAGTCAAGAAACTAGGTTATTAATGTATTTTGAAGAGGGATAAAATTTGTTAAAAGTTTTTATAGTTTTTTAAAATAGTATAGAGTCTAAATTGAATGTGTTTAATCCATTATAAATATCAACAATCCATTAAATTTTATAGAGATAATAAAATCGTTCTCTCACAATTCTTTGTGTACTCAAAACCCTACAAATTGATTAATTAGGGATGTTTAGTGATTGGTAAAGGTTAAATAATCATTGAAAAATGTGTAAATATGTTTGGAAGATATTTATTCACCCATATATCTATTTTAAAGTGAATAAATTCATTTAATTCAATTTTTCTAGCCCTTGGCCTTGTCTTAGTCTTGTCAAACCTAAACTAGGGTTTTAGTCTTATTTATTGTATATATGGAGTTTACACCCTTGAAAATTGTTTAAAGTTGGTGGTATTATGTGTTCTATTTTTTTTATAAAATAATTTGGTTTTTTTGAGTTGATTCAAGGCCATACTTTATGATATCATTGATTGTGTCTTCTAACTAAGCCTAAGAGACCTAATAGAGAGAAAGGGGTGTTGAGTTGGGTGGTTTGAATTGAGAATTTTGCTATGAAACTTTGTGTGTAATTTAAAGAGATTAATTATTACCCAAAAGTGGTGTTATTTATTTTTAACCTTAGTATTTTTTTCAAACCAAGAAGCTTTGCATGAAAATAGGGCTATAAGGAAAAGAGCCTTGAAGAGAGAAATGCGAGTTGGGTAAGAGTTATTTGTTGGAGTTTGTAATGTTTGATTGAATGATTGAAAGGAGATATAAATGATAAAATTTATGGTAATATTAACCTTAGTATGAATACTAGATCCTTGGAATCAATTATTAGACCTTTTGAGTCTATAAGTCTATATGAAAAGATCCAAGCTTTAAGAAAGAATGGAGTGTGCAAGTTTTGAAGATTGGTTTGAGATGGTATTTATGATGTATTAGATCAGAGAAAGAAATTAAAAATAATTTTGAAATTATAATAGTTAATCGTGGAAAGAGAAGAGACTATATGAATTCAAATAGGGTTAAGAGCCTAGTATAGTGATCAAGACAACTTCAAGAGTCAAACAAGTACATACAGAGATAAAAGAAAGTGATTATAGACATATGAATAAATATAGGTAAAGGTATGAAGTTAGTGCATGATATAAATTATTTAAAGTGTATAGGTTTCCTCTTCACTGTGGTTGTTATGACTTCCTATAATAATACCGATGGATCTAGACTGTGGTGCCATGCTATGTTGTCTTTATAGTGTGTTGTTGTCTTGGTTTATCTTGAAATAAAATTCTAGACTAATGATCTATGTGGGTTTATTATAGATGTGTTTTATCCTATCAAAGATATGTGATCAAAATATATATCTTGTGTTTTACCTTATATTCTTACAAAATCCATAACAAATTCCTACACATAAACCAAACAAAGATCAAATGCAAAAGGAGGAAAGAAATGGGGAAGTGTGAATGGATGAGCTAAACACAAAACCCATTTAAATTGAGTGATTCTTACATATCCACATAATAGGGACATCAAGTTGATGTATTTATCCCTCTAATCTATGTGGGTGACTAGAATCATATGCAACTATGAATCTAAAATTATCTTTCACCTAGGTCCTCCTTTTGTCCAACCATGTAGTCTAGATGTAAAATGTAAACTTTAGATAATTTACGTAGATGTTGACCTAATTGTAGTATGCTTTATATTTTTTTTGGTTTTAAGTAGATAAGTGGTAGATGTAAAATGACTTAAGGAACCATATAAATATAATAATCCTAATTTGAAATTAAAAAAACATTGATGCATCAAACAACTCAAATAAATGTAAAACGGTCATAAAAAGAGACCCAAATAAAATGTGTTTTGGAAAAGTTTTGAAATGTGTGCTACACAAGACTAACCCTTCATGATAAAATAATAGATAATGATAGTCTAAATAGGTTGAGCTTTTATAAAAACAAGAAGATGGTATGATGAAGGATAAATAAGACTAGGGATCCCTATAAGGAATGAAATCGAAGAATAAAAAATCAATAAATACAATGAAATATCAATGTGAAATAATGATAGAAGAGACATAAAATATTAAAAAAAATGTGCCAATGGGATATAAATTTAGCATTAGGATATTTTAAATACTAAATTTGTAAAAGGCATAATACTTGTGTTTTATTGATCAAATTTGGGTGTCTAAATCTAGGGCCCTACATTATTAATAACATTTTAGATATTGGTACATGCAAGCTATAGATGTTATATGGTGAAATGTTCATTGGGAATTTAAATGGAAGTTAGATAAAGTTTTATAATGCTTAAAATTATTAAGGGATTTTTGTCACTTGGATTTTCACCCCTTGAGGAGATGTCTCAACTCTTCTCATCCAAGTGGAACAATTGAAACACCTTTAGGCTGTGGGTAACCTAAAAATGAGGTGAATCTCTAGATAGGGCTAGCTCCCTTAATGTACCACTTTTAGATCACTACTAAACCTATGATTGTAAGGAAAGGGAGAGAAAACTGAAAGTAAACTATCCTAAAGGTGGTTATACACCAATTAATTTATAACTACCAACCAACTACATGTCACACATGAGACCAAGAGACTAATTAAGCATACACTTCTCTAATTTGAATCTTCTCACATCAATATTTCATTATGAGGTTGTGATGAATATTTAGGATATGAGTAATAGATAGGAGGCATAGAATGGAAATATTGAATATAATAACTCACTCAACCTTGACACTTCATATAACACTTCACATGACCTATAAGAAGAATCTTTCAAACTGCAAATAGGTGAGAGAATGAGACAATAATGCTAAGGAAATAATAGTCATCACTAAAAAAGATCAGTAATTCAAGTGAAAACACTATGAATAATCATATAAGAGGTAAAATTATTAGTCTTTATTGATATATGGTATGAAAATTACCATACTTAGGTGGAAAATCCTTATAATAGACAAAATGGCTAGTTATTATAGATCTTGAGAGAGAGAAGAGAAGATAAGAAATAAGTACAAAGGTAACAAGGACAAGTGTCAATATGATAAAAGTATTTATAAATGCATGAGAAGAGAATGTGAAACTGATAATTAAAATTTATAAAGTAATAATGTAAATCCAAGGCATGCAACTCTTGAAATGTGGCATGAAATTCTTTTTGCTGGCTCAAAAATCTATCTTCATCAATCACTCATTTTGAAACATCCCAAAACTAACTAGGGATAGGTATAATTATTGAAATAATATGGAAGGGTTGTATACATGATTCTCCATGCATTTAATACATTCCTAATCATTTGGATTCCTCTGAAAATGAGCCATCACAACCTGTAGTCAAAGAAATTCCCTATTTCACACACCTTGCACACTTGGATTAAAAAATGTATTTATTTTCTCATTAAAATATGTAAAATGGGATTAATGACATGTTACAAGTCCATCCATGTCCTTAGAGGCATCAGGCACACCTTAAAAGTAGCTTACTTGAATTTTTCACTCTTCTCACTATCATGTTTACTATACCAATTTTGACTGGCTAAGGTAAGAGATATTATTAAGGAACCTAATATTTTTTTATAAGAAAGAAATGGACATGGGGAGTTATATTAATTCCAAATATTTCATCCCATGTGATTGGCACCTTTAGACTCTTCCTAGAACCTTCAAGAACGTAAAAATTATCAAGAAAACCCTATTTTATCCTCCATTCATACAATTTCATATAGTCAAAAAGGATGGGGAGTATCTTGAGAGAGTATGATACAAACTCAAACCAATTTACATGTAATTATGGTCCATTATTTTATCTTTCCATCTTCATTTCCTTGATTGGGTCTAAAACTAGGGTTTGTAAGGGTTTTAGGTAGTTTTGACCTTTAGTGATGTTTCATAAAGGTATGACATTGGACATAAAAATTAATGATACAAAATGTTTTTTATTGAACTTATTAAACTAATATTACTCCCTTGAGTCTCCATTCAAGGTTTCAAAGTAGATATGAGATTCCAACTTTGACCACTCGAGCTCTTTCCTCTATTTCCTATAGGCTTGAATTGGTCCTAAGAAAAAATTTGATTTCACTGTGACTTATATGAATAAAAAAATATTTGAAACATTTTAAATGACACTATAAACATGATAAAATCCATCATAATTCTCATCTCATGTTATAATTGAAAGTGACTCTCCATTTGGATTCTAGGCCTAACCATGCTTAACATGCATGTCTGCATATTTAGAAGTATAAACCATCCAATTGAGATTATTACCTATATGTATGGTTTATTATATTACATAAAACCTATCACACATCCTTAATATGTCCAATCTTCTCCCATCTCATCCTTTTATCTCCCTTTCTCAAAACTATAGGGTTTACACTTCTAGGGAAGTACCCTATATTTGAAACAAAACAGAGGGCACTTCCCCTATTTAATAATACAAGTTATTTATTTTAGAGGATTTTAAAAATAATAAAGGTACTATATACCAAAATTTGTCCCTTGGTTATATCATTTGACCCTCTAAAAGCACTAAAACTCAAGATAGACTTGTGGAGTAGTTGATTGTCTTTAGGGTTTGGGATATAGACTGTATGATGTTTGTTTAGATCCCATTCTCTATTATATATCCATAAATAGGGTGAAATTATAATAATATTATTATTATGAATGTTTTAGAATCATCATTCATCCTTTAACCTCTCATATATTCCTCATACTCCATATTCAGTCAATACTACGTGTCATTTCCTGATTATGTTCTTCTTTCCTATAGGTGATCCCTACATAACATAGATTAAAGGCAATGTTAATAAGTTTCCTAAGAATATAATAGAGTCATTACATATTTTTTTATCCATATACATAATTATTGTGAACTACCAACACTTAAAACTTCAAACCTGCTCACTATCTGTCATAGTCAAACATAGTCAACTATGTTTGGACAAGTAAGATCTTATAGGTGGAAATGTATGATTTAGGCCTTGTTTGCATGTTTTATATCCTTATTTAATATCAATAAACCATAATATATATATACACTTTTTAATTTTATGCCTAGACTGAAGTCCATTATCTAGGTTATCTATCCTAATCTTCATGATAACCCTATAACCAACCTATAGGTATACATTTTATGATGAAAATGAGGTCTGTAGGTAGTGTTGTGGAGACATATCCTACATATTGAATTTTTTGGATAACCATTGAAAAAAATTAGGATGATTTTCATAATTTAATACCATCTACCATGAATACATTCTTATACACTATCACCTTGGGAAGCAATGTCACTCAGTCATCCAAATCCTGTAGATGACACTGTTAGAATTCAATGGTCAAAGGTGCAAATTTGAGCCTTCCTAGTAAAAAAACCAAAGGTCTAAGCTAACTTATTATTTTTTCAAATTGGAATCCTATGATATGTTTACAAGGCATGCACATTTATTAACACCAAAAATCTCATCAACCTTGTTATAAGATCTCTATGAAATGGCCAGGTGCTCTATTTTATGATTTTATGGAAAAGGTCCCTGAATTCCATAGTCATCATCTTTGGGAGTGACCTTCCACCTTACCTATAAATTTATCATTTCAAACATGTGTGTTATGACCTTTTTAACATGATAAGCTTTTAGGAAGGATTTAAAATTGTTTTAATGCTTTAAAATGAATCCTTAGCTCTCTATGGTACCACCTATAGGTGGCCATTTGCATGTATATAGGAAGACAATGAAATTATATTCAAATAGTGCATGGTGCTTGATCATTTTATCACTCCTAGTCCCATTATAACCTCTTAAAACGTATGATTTCAACCTTGATGAGCTAAATACCATTCAATTATGTCTTTTCTAATATGCCATCTTCTTATAGGGCACCTTTAGGTGCATTTTGAGTTTCTTGTAGGCAGTGAGTAGAATTGGATAAATATACATATTGAATGGTCTCATTAAAAAACCTAGGTTATTTACTAATTCCTCAAATGGATGTTTATCAATATAAATTTATTGAAACAAGTTTCAAAACCTCTATTATAATGTGATATCTTTCTAAGAGATGCGTATAGATGTATATTAATGGCTTCCTAACTTTATATGTTATATATGACTACCATCACAAACCCTTTGTGATATTTTAAAGGTTTAATCTAACTATTCATACAACAAGAGCATGTAAAACACCTTTTGGACTCTCCATTTCTCCTCTATAATGTGGTTAGAGTTCAAACATCATGGTTGTAGCTGAGAGTAAGCAAAAGGTTGATTTTGAGTATGACATGATTGGATTTTTGATCAAATCATGGTTTTTTAATAAAAAACATGGAAAAAATCATATCCCATTTGTATGAAGGCCTTGCAAAGAATACAACTTTATATAAGTAGTGAAATTGACATCCATTCCACTTGGAACATCAACATACAAACTGAACTAATTATCCCATTAAATATTTAACAAACATGAAACTAAGCATGAAAATCATGAGAGGAGAGATTAAACATAATCTAAAATCAATATCAATAGCTGCATTATATGAAATGATTTAAATAAGAGCAAAACTTATAGGGTTCATAGATTAGTAAGCAAATTAGGTAGGTCAACTTATTAGGAATGGTTCATAAAGAATATGCCACAATTATTATATAACTAAAAATAAAATATAATCTAAGTGAAAAATACACCCCCAGGAGTAATTTTCCTAAAACCTCTCCTGTTGGTCGTACCAAACATAAACCTAGTGACTAGTTTTACATATTTAGGAAGGAGATGAAGGAAAAAAATGTTTTTATCTCAAATTTGGAACTTAAAGAGTATTTTAATCATGTAAATGAGTCTAAGGAATCTAAAGAGTCATCTCAAAACCTTCTCCCACTTGCCACACTCCCTTATGGTCTGTATAAGTGCCAAACTCTTCTTTTTTCCAAGAAAACTACTCTTTCTTCTAAAGAACCTACCACTTTTCATTTATAAATAATTTATTCAATAATAATAGGACACATTGAACATAAAATCACCTTTTTACACCTTAATTTTTCCCAAAGAGTTTGTATAAGTCATTAATGTTCCTTTTATGACCTTAAATGACTAAAAAAGACAAGGATTAACATGATTAAGACCAAGGCTAATATGACATGAAATGACATCAAGAGACTTATAATACACCCTATGAAATAATATTATACTCCTATAAACATCTAAATATCATGTTTTTACATATGGGTCCCAATATGATTTTTAGGGTCAAATTTGGTCAACAAAATGGTGATGTCATAGGGGTAGCATGTCTATTATGCTAAAGATCAATAGCCTTATCCTATCCATGGGATTAGGGAGTCATCTGAAGTCTAAAACAAAATTAGAAGACCTAAAACTTGAAAATAATTCTTTAACCAATATAATGCAACTAGTTACCTCAACCACATAAAACAAAGGACACACAAAAAGTAAAGCAAACACACTAACAAGACACACATGTGTGCTCAAAGTACTTAGGGAAATAGAAAAAAAAAAACTATGCCCAACTAGAAATTAAGCATCCTTCCTTTCCAAGATCAAAATTAAATTTAATTTAATATTCATCTTCATGAGATGAATCATAATTCTAGGCATGTTACTCAGATTAGATGCTTGGTAGATCAAACCTATTCCTTAGCACTTCACTTGATTTGCTCTCAAGTAGATCATCCTTAAATAGGTCTCCAATGTAAATGTATTCCTCTTAAATTTGTACACATTCCTCATACTACTTCCCACTTTTCATCTTATTATCAACTTATATCATCTTGGTACGCATGTCTTCAAGAGGAGTAGTTTCTTGTTCCTTAAAAGATTGAGGCCAATAGAAGCTTGTTCTATCCTTCAAGAGCTGATGTATTTATCCCAATTTGTTGAGAGGATGATAAACCATTTTTATTATTTCAAATATATCATCATGGGATGCATATCTCTCTTGAAAGGACAAATTTTAAAAGTTGCTTCTTCTTTACATACCCACTTGAGTGTCAAGGCTGACTTCTCTATTTTTGACTAGATTATAACCTCCTTAAAGAGGAGTATAACCTCCTTAAATTATTTAAAATAAGTCATCCCAAGGCTGATTATATACTTGTTATTTCCCATCTATGATATATTGGATACTGATTAATTAACCAATTATGATTTTCTCTTCTTTGACATAAGGAAGACATTCTTCAATATCAATGCAATCAGAAGATTCAACACAAGAAATCACCTCTTATTCAACATTTAAAACCTATTGAGGGCTCTCACATTGTATCTCAACTATTATAACCTAAATTTTATCCTCAAGGACTACATGATCCTCAATTTATTTCTCCTTATTGGTGATGCCAAATCTAGGCATCTTGTAATCAGGTGACCTAGCCTAATGAGGCTACCACAGAGCTATGTTTTATTTAAGCAAGAGTTATAAATTCATATCAACCAAATGATACTCTTTAGGTTACCACACCACAATTCCATCAAGGAAAAGGTTGATATGATGAGGATAAGATGAACTAGTTAGTGGAGGTGGAACATAGAACTCAACATCATATTGAGAATGAATTGTAGGGGATCATTTTAGGAGTTCTTGAGGAAAGGGAGGAAAACCTTGGGCTAAAACAACTTGGTTTTCTTCATTCCATTTTAAAATAAATTAATTTAAATTTTATTCATCTTGATCACTCTCTTGAGGAAGGTTATATTGAGTGTGTTTAGGCATATGATTTTCTTTTGGCTCTAAACCTTCCATCACACCTTGACTCAACAATTTCATTCTCGACTCTAACACTTCAATTTGCTTGGCTAGGTTCTCTTGGAAAGTCTCTCTTGAAATTTATATGCATCTTCATGAGGATAAAGAGTAAAAGAGGGCTGATATGGAAAATAAGAGGTCTCTTGAGGAAGGGTAGGAGGGGCTTACATAGGATCAAACTCTTTCTCAACTTCACACTCTTTATCTAGGCTTTTATCCCATTTCTTTTTCCATGATTCCACTACCTTATTCCATCTTAGGATATTAGGATTATGAGTCTCTTCTTAAGGTATTGATGTAATTTGAGGAGTGGATTAAGTGTTCAAGAAAATTAGGATCTCCTTAGGCTTGGATTCTCCACCTTGTCTCCAACTTAGGATCTCATATCTATAAGTCTCTTTTTGAGGTAGTGATGAAATTTGAGTAGAGGAAAATGAGGGATTAGATTACACTTCATTTTTTGATGAGATGTACTAATTCATCAAATTATTGGTTAACTCAATCTACCTATCAAGGTTTTCTTCAAAAATAAAGATTATCTTTCCAACTTTCTCTTCCAGTTGATTGGGAAAAAGATAACTTTGATAGGCTTTATTGGGTTCACAAGTAGGGGTCAAGTAGAACTGATGGAAATATTGGGGGGGGGGGTGGAATGAGGGTTGATATATTTGGTGAGGTTATTCCTCATGAATTCTTAGCTTACCTTATAAGTATGAAACCAGGCCACTCACATCTATCATCTCACTTGTGAGCCTTTAATAATTTGCTCTCTCAATAGGTGCCCACTCTCTTTTAAATAGCTCTAATACATCTCTCACGTTATGAATGAGATGAATAGGAACATCTGGAACATATCCCCTTTGTATCTTAATATCCATCATGTACCTCTCATAACCCAAGAGAGTTTACTTGAAAGTTGAAATGGACTGATTTGAGAAGTGACTAGGTTGACTAGGAGGAGCAAGATATTGATAAGGTTAGTTATATGACTAATAAAATTCATGACAAGGTTGATAGGGTCATATTAGAGTTTTTAAGGATCATGATAAGGTTGATAAGAATAATACAAAGGCTGATAGGAAATTCCATGAGCTTGAGCTATATCATCAACTTGTGTAAAATAATACTCAACACCAAAACCAACCATTAAAATTTATTGGGAAGTAAGAACACAAAGAAAAATTACCAAAAATATTGAAAAGGAAAAACTGGGTTGCTTGAATAGCCAATGTAACTTTGGAGTCACCATTGATACATAGATAAATGGCTCCAAAGGTTGATGTGTTAAAAGACAACACCAAAAATCTTTCAATTTCTTAGACAATGAATCCCACTGGGCATGCCAAAAAATATTGTCACTTGGATTTGCACCCTTTGAGGAGATGTCTCATCTCTCCTCATCCAAGTGGCATAATTGAAATATCTCTAGGCTGTGGTTAGCCTAAGGATGAGGTGAATCTCTAGATAGGGCTAGTTCTCTTGATGTACCACTTTTAGATCACTACTACACTTATGATTTCAAGGAAAAGGGAGAGAAAACTAAAATTAAACTATCCTAAATGTGGTGATACACCAAATTAATTGATAACTAACAACTAGCTACATGTCACACATGAGACTAACTAGGCATGCACTTATCTAATATCAATCTTCTCATATCAGTATTTCATTATGAGGTTGTGATGAATGTTTAGGATAGGAAGACTAGACAAGAGATCTAGAATGACACTATTGAATAGAATAACTCACTCAACCTTGACATTTCATAGAACACTTCACATGACATTCAATAAGAAGCTTTAAATCTATAAATACGTGAGAGAATGAGACAACAATGCTAAGGAAACAATAGTCATCACTAAAAAAGATCAATCACTCAAGTGAATACACTATGAAAAATCATAGAATAGGTAAAATTAGTAGTCTTTATTGATCCATGGTATGCAAATGAGTAAGGATTCAACATACACAAGTGAAACATCCTTATAATAGATAAAATGGCTAGTTCTTATAGAACTTAAGAGAGATAAGAGAATAAATAAGTCCAAAAGTAATAAGGACAAGTGTCAAGCTGAGAAAAAGATTTATACATGCATGATAAGAGAATGTGAAATTGATAATGTAAATTTAGAAAGTACAAGTGTCAATCTAAGGCATAAAACTCTTGAAATGTGGCATGAAGTTCTTTTTGCTAGCTCAAAAATATATCTTCATCAATCACTCATTTTGAAACGTCCCAAAAATGTCTAGGGATAGGTATAATTATTAAGATAAGAGGGAGGGGCTGTAGACATGATTCTCCATGTATTGACTACATTCCTAATCATTTGGATTCCTTTGAAAATGAGCCATCACTAATTGTAGTCAAAGAAACTCCCTATTTCACACACCTTGCACACTTGGATTCTAAAATGGATTTTGATTCTCGTGAAAATATGTAAAAGGGGGTTAATGACATGTGTCAAGTCAATACATGTCTTTAGAGGCATCATGCACACTTTAAAAGTAGCTTTCTTGAAGTTTTTCACCCTTCTCACTATCATGTTAACTATGCCAATTTTGATTGGCTAAGGTGAGAGATCTTGTTGAGTAACCTAGGAGTTGTTTATAAGCATGAAATGGACATGGGAAGTTAGATTAAGTCTCAATATTTCCTCCCATTTGATTTACATCTTTATATTCTTCATAGAACCTATAAAACACAAAAATTGTTAAGAAAACCTTGTTTTGTATTCCATATATATAATTATGTATAGTAAAAATGGATGGGTAATAGCCTAAGAGAGTCCCCTACAACCTCCGACCACTTTCCATGTCATTCTGGTCCATTAGGGTAGCTTTCCATCTTCATTTCGTTCATCGGGTCTAATACGAGGGTTTATAAGGGTTTTAGGTAGTTTTGACCTTTAGTGATGTTTTTTAAAGGTTTAAAGTTGTATAGATAAATTAATTCCATAATTTTTTTTTCATGACCTTATTTAACTCATCTTATCCCCTTGAGTCTCCATGCAAGGTGTCAAAGTAGATGAGCTTCCAACTTTGACCACTTGAGCTCTTTCCTACATTTCCTACATGCTTGAATTGGTCCTACACCAAAAGTGTCTATCCTTGTGTCTTATATAAATACCAAAAGATTGGATACATCTTAAATTACCCTATAAACATGATATAATACATTATAATTCTCATCTTATGTTAGAAGTAAAAGTGACTCTCCATTTGGATTCTAGGCCTAACCATGCTTGACAGGCCTGTCTGCATATTTAGAAGTCCAAACTATGAAATTGATCTTATTATTTGTATGTATGATTTTTTATGTTGTCTTAGATTCCATAAAACCTCTCACACCTCCTACATATATATGATAATCTCCCAGCTCATCATTTTATGTCCCTTTCTCAAAACATTAGGGTTTACACTTCTAGGGAAGTACCCTCTGTCTAAGACAAAGCAAAGGGTACTTTCCCTATTTCCTAAAATAATTTAATCATTTTAGAGGATTATAAAACTAATAAATGCACTTATTACCAAATTTTTTCCCTTGGTCATATTATTTGTCCCTCCAAAAGCACTAAAACTCAAGATAGACTTGTGGAGTAGTTGACTATTTGTAGGGTTTAGGATATAGACGGTTTGATGTTTATTTAGATCTCCTTATCTATTATATATCCATAATTATGGTGCCATGGGACTATTATGATTATTATTAATGTTTATAAATCATCATTCATCACTTCAACCTCTCATATATTCCTCATGCTCCATATTTAGTCAATACTTAGTGTCATTTCCTGACTGTGTTCCTATTTCCTATAGGTGATCCCTACATATCTTAGATTAAAGGAAATGTTCATAGGATTCCTAAGAATATAATAAGGTCATTAAACATTTATTTGGATCCCTATACATCATTATTATGAACTTCCAATACTTAAAACTTCAAACCTACTCACTGTCTATCATAGTCAAACACAGTCAATTGTGTTTGGATAAATAAGATCCTTTAGGTGGAAATGTATGATTTAGGCCTTGTTTGAATGTTTTATATCCTTATTGAAGATATATACACCATAATATATCTAAATTTTTTAATTTTATTCCTAGAGTGAGTTTAACTATCTAGGTTACCTAGCCCAATCTTCATGATAACCCTATAATCAACCTATAGGTATACATTTTATGGTGAAAAGGAGGCCTGTAGGTAGTGTTGTGGGGTCATATCTTGCATCTTAACTTATATGGATAAACCTTGAAAAAAATTAGGCTAATTTTCACTAGTCAATACCATATATCATGAATACATTCTTATACATTATCACCTTGGGAAGTAATGTCACCCAGTCATCCAAACTTTGGAGATGGCACTATTAGAATTCAATGGTCAAAGGCACAACTTTGAGCCTTCCTAGTAAGAAAACTAAAGGACTAAGATACCTTATTCATTTTTAAATTTGGAATCCTATGATAGGGATACAATTCATGCACATTTAGTAACATCAAAACTCTCAACAATCTTGTTATAATATCTCTATGAAATGGCTAGGTGCTCTATTTTATGCTTTTAGGGAAAAGGTCCCTGAATTCCACAGTCATCATCTTTGGGAGTGACCTTCCACCTTTCCTAGAAGTATATAATTTAAAACATGTGTTTAATGAACTTTTAAACATTATATGAATTTATGAATGATTTAAACTTGTTTCAATGCTTTAAAATGACTCCTTAGCTCTTTGTAGTACCACCTGTGGGTGGGCATTTGAATGCATACAAGCATATAATGAAAGTGTATTAAAAAATTACATGGTTCTTGGCCATTTTATTACTCCTAGTCCCATTATAAACTATTTAAACATATGATTTCAACCTTTAGGATTTAAATACCATTCAATTATGTATTTTCCCATATGTCATCTTCCTATAGGGCACTTGTAGGTACATTTTGAGTTGCTTGCATGTAGTGAGTAGAATTGGAGCAATAGGCATAGTGAATGGTCTCATGAACAAACCTAATCTCTTTACCAATTCATCAAATGGATTTTTATCACTATGAAGATATTGAAACAATTTTTAGAACCTCTATTCCAACATGATATCTTTCTAAGAGATGCCTGCAAATGTACATTCATGGTTACCTGACTGTATATGTTGCATATGACTACCATCATAGACCATTTTTTATATTTTGAGGGTTTAATATGAATGATCATATAATAAGATCATGTAAAACAAATTTTGGACTCTCCATTTCTCCTCTATAATGTGGTTAGAGCTCAAACATCATGGCTATAGCTAAGAGCAAGCAAAAGGTTGACTGTGAGTATGACATGACTACATGTTTGATAAAAGCATGGTGTTTTAATAAAAAACATGGTAGAGTAGTGATACTTATGTCATTAAAACATGGAAAACATCATATCCCATTCACATGAAGCCCTTACAAAGAATCTAACTTTTTGCAAGTAGTGAAATTGACTACCATTCCACCTAGAACATCAACTCAAAAACTAAACTAATTACCCAATGAGATCTTTCCAAAACATGAAAAAAATCATGAAAAACATGATAATATATATTAAAAATCATCTATAATTAATATCAGTAGTTGGATTGTATGGAATCATCTAAATAAGATCAGAACTATAGGGTTCATAGATTGGCAAGCAAATTAGGTAGGTTAACTTATTAGGAATGGTTCATAAATGAAAAGCCATAATTATTATATAAAAAAATATTAAGTGGAATTTTACTGAGTTTAGAAGACACCTACAAGATCAATTTTCCTGAAACCTCTCCTACTGGCCATACCATGTATAAACTTGTTGATTGGTTCTACATGTATAGGAAGGAGATGAAGGAGAAAAATGGTTTTATCTCATATTTGGCACTTATAGATTATGTTAAGCATGGAAATGAGTCTAAGGAAGTTAAAGAGTCATATCATAACCTTATCCCATGTGTCACACTCCCTTATGGGTCGTACAAGTGGCAAACTCCTCCTTTTTCTAATAAAATTACTCTTTCTTCTAAATAACCTACCACTTTTTAGTTCAAAAAATTTGATTAAGGCATAATAGGACAAATGGAACATAAAATCACCTTTTGGCACCTTCAATTTACCCAAAGAGGTTTTACAAGTCATTAATGTTCCTTTTATGAGCTTTAAATGAATCAAAAAGACAAGGATTAAAATGACTAAGACCAAGGCTAATATGACATGAAATGACAACAAAAGACTTATATTACACCCTAAGACATAATATTATACTCCTATAAATAGATAAATATCAATTTTTTACCTATATGGGTCCCAATTTGACCTATAGGATCAAATTTGGTCAACAAGAATTATTTTAATAAAGTGTATGCCATTTATTTTATGCATTGTGTGTTTTGTAGGTTAGAATAGAGTAGGTTATCTTTCATTAAAATTTGTTATATATCATCATTTTAATTATATGTGTCACCTCATAAGCCCAGTCAGGTGAGTTGAAGAAATGATTTATTTTTGAAGCCTTATGGAAAATGTCTTAGTACCTAGGTGAGTGTTGTCATGAATTTTTTATATATCTCTCTCTAGTTGAATGGAAACTTGATAGTATATATATTTTGAAGAGTGAAAATTGCTAAGAATATTTAAGGTTTATTGGTACCTTGGTGACCATTACAATGATATATCTAAATATCCTTGTAAGTTTCTTATTCTTTTTCTCACACTTATAGTCATACAAATACTTACCCCTTCAAAAATATTTGGGTAACTTGATATAAAGAGACTTATTAAACTAGAGGACCAAGTGAAAAATTTAGTGTGGGGTATGGGGTAGTGAAAATTAATACAAAATGGAATTGTGGGGATTAAATAATGTAATCACCTAGGAATACAATGGGAAGAGTGCACATGGTGAAGTTAATACAAGGGTGGAAACACATAATACCTAAAGTGTGTAAGGCCAAAAAAACATTGCACATATGAACAACACAATAAAATCAAGTTTTGAGAAAATCACCAAGGAGATTATAAGGGAAAAATACATATCATTTTACTACTTTGAATTTGATAACCTTGAGTGACCCCAAGATCCCAAGTGAATTGGAACAATAAGAAACAACGAATTTTATCCAAGAGAAACAATTTTTCACCATTTAAAATACAAAATTGATACCCTTTTGAGATTTTGACTACTTTATATCATTCATGACATTTCACAGCAAGCAATAATTATCTTAAAATATATTCAGGGAACCATTCTATTAGGACATGTAAATGGCTATAGGCTCAAGCCTTACTGTTAATAATCTCTATCATTGATCACAAAAAATTAGAGAAGTTTCTAAGTAGAACCATGTAGTTTTATATTTTTGTTGAATTTTTTGTTTTCCTATTTTTCTTTTAGGTTTGTATGTGTTTATATAGTGTAATTTATATATCACTAAAAATTAGAACTATAGTTGTTAAATCAAATTCACAAAGTGTGATCTATGAAATTTTTTAGATTAAAATAAAGATAACTTAAAATGGATACACTAGGATCATCAATTAAGTTTGGGAATGAGGTGATCACACTCTAGGTATGGAGAAAGAATGATCAATGGTCATTCAAAACTACTAATGATGATGCACATGAAATATTGATTCTTTCCCAAAGTAGATCATATGTCAAAATGATAAGATGTACTATAAAATAGAGTGGATAGGTGAAAACATGGTGTGTCACATCAATACCTACCATCATATGGATCAATTTTTTTAGATGTATAATGGTAACTATCATATTGCCAACAACCAATTGACATCAATTGTTTAGGTAAAATCATGCACAACCAACCCAACACATTTAAATCATTCTACCAAATGGATTTCATTGGAAATAGATATATAACAAGGGGTAAAAATAAGATAGTGACATAACACACTATTAAAAATGAGGGAGCTCTATGATTTGTGTCTAATTCAACTAATTATGCATAGATTTATTATCAACACCAATGCAACCAGAGAAATTTTATCTACACCATCAAACATGGATCATGAACAAATTTTAATCCCACTCATAGATATATAAAAGGAAGAAATGCGGATTAGCTTATCACTTAGGAAAACCACATACTATGATCTAGATCTTTTTAATGTCATTAATGCTATAGAAGCCACTCTCTTTAGCTTAGATCAACTGAAAGTAACACAATTAGGAGCTATGGCACTTCAAAACCCTCTATGATATTTTGATGTAGAGTAACTTATCAAGCTACCTAATTTTAGTAAATTAGATGAATGCTTAAATTATTTAGTAGGTATAATTATGGCATTATCCATATCTCATAGGAAATTATAATCTTCATCATCCTTATCCCTATGGAAATAGGAATAGGACTTCCAGTATGGGGAAAATATTTTTTACCTTATAAAACTAAGGCCCCACCCATCTAATTAGACACAAAGGAGAAATATAATAGGGCATCTAGGAGTATCTCCATTGACTCAATGGAAGATAATTTGGTTTGCATTCTCTTTGAGTACATCACCAAATGATTTTTTCAAACCACTAAAAGTGCAAAATAGGAAACCAAAGGCATTGTTGACATTGCATACCGGATGATACTGATGCATGGAAATTTCAATTAGCGTGAGTTCTTTGCCTCAAAGATTATTATGAACACATATAAGGTTATCAATAGATCATCATAGGAGTTTCAATATAAATTTTTGGTCTTGATTATTTATTTTACATAGTGGAAGTCACAGAGGGCCCAATGAATCCCAATGAAGACTTTTGTCTTATGATTGTGTTTGCTAACATCACTTGGACAAAGATATGGAATTAATATAAGAAATTTAGGAGAATTAATGCATGGTGTATTGATATCTAATCCATGATCATATCACACCCTATATTAACCAAGGATGTTATGTAGTACCTAGGGTAACATGTGTCAGTTACAAAGTTATATAATGTGATTCAGATCAAATTTCATGAATTGCCAAAAGCAACAACGACTCCACTACCTTTTTCATCACCATGTTGGATGCCAATGTAGAATTTCTATGGTATAAATCCTTAGTTTCTAGGTCATTACAACTCTACAAATTTTACCTCCATGTGCATAATGACCTTTGTTTATGTAGGAACAAGCTCAACCATATATAAAAGCAACTACATTGTAGATCAATAAGGAAAAGTGGAAGGAACAAATTCAACGAGCCTCACTAATGACACAAAATAAGAGGACATGCAATACCATGTCATGGATAGACAATAAGAATGTTCCAAAGATAGCTGCTGAGTGTGACCTTATAGATCTAGGTGTAGAGGAATATGAACTTCTATTGTTATGTTCTTAGACATGGGCAATAGTTTTTATAAATAATAAGAGGAAAATAATTATTGGTTTAGAAGGTAGTGCACATTTTCTAGGTAAAAAATCAAGTAAGGCCATACTTGTGGGTTGATATTACCCAACCTCTTCCTTCTATCATAGTAGACATTCTTCGGTAGGAAGCAATGTGACAATGTTTTCAAGTGGAGGTTTTCTAGTTGGATCTTGTTGTAGGATATTTTGATACATAAGAAACAAATTATCCATTATAATAAATTACACCTCCATCCCTAGTGTGTAAGCCAAGGACCCATTATATTCCCAGACTCTCTCCAATAATGAAAGATAGGATGGTGTTCTTTGTATATAAATAGAGGAGGGCATAACACAACAAGCACAAGGACCTTGACAAAAAACTTAGGAGATGGTCTAGACTATTAATAGGTCAAAGAAGACTCTCAATCCCCCTCCATCATCTAGGAAGAAGGATTACAAATGTAGAGGTAATATTTTTGAGTCATCTTCTCCTAAAGATTCACAATTAGTTAAAATAATCAATTTATGAAATACTATGGAGGATCCTAAAGAGACCAACTTACCAGAGCCTCAATAGTAAGATAAGAAAATAGATGTTGTAACAATAGAATAATATACTAAAGAGAAAGAGGAGCAAGCAAAGGAAAAAAATGAGGTTGAGAATAAGGTGAAAAAATAAGAGAAGAAGAAAAAATAAGAGGTAAAGAACAAGGTTGTTGAGGAAGAACAATAGAAGAAATAGGCTAGAGAGGAGTACAAAAAAAAAAATGAGGAAGATGAGGCTAAAAATAAAATATCTAAAGAAGTAGAGGTGAAGAATAAATAATAAGAATTAACAAGTAAGTAGAAATAAAAATATAATCAAGAAGCACATGTAGTGTAATATAAGACAAATAAAGCTGAGGTAGTCATAAAGGCTCAAGAGGACAAAAAGGCTAAATTAGTGGTGTGCATATAAGAGGAACAATCTAAGAGGAAAGCTAAGGAGAAGGAAGAAAAAGCTAAGGCTAATGTAGTAGCTAAATCTAAGGCCAAAGAGTAGGATACAAAAACCAAGGCTAAGGTAAAAGCAAAAACTAAACCTAGAGTATATTCCAAAGCTAAGGTTGAAGTAGATGCCAAAGCTAAGGTTGATGTAGAAGCTAAAGCCAAGGCTGAGGTAGAAGTTAAAATTTAATCAAATGCCAAATTTGAGAGTAAAATCTAAGGTAGAATTAGATCACACATCAAAAATTTAAGATATAATAAGGAAGTATCAAACACTGCCAAGATTATGGAGACAAATTGGACATGACAACCATTGCCTACTTTTCAATGCTCAAAATCTACTTAAGGATTTGTGAAGGAGGCATCTCAAATAAAGCCTTATATATATATATATATATATATATAATGGCTATGGGATGTCTTTACAGCATCCACCCATCACAAAACCTTTTCTCTTCCCATGGTGTAGATCAACAAGGCACCTATGACACTTGCAACCTCCACTATCGATCTAGATACAACAATGAATGAATCAGATATGGATGTTTCCTAGATTTTATTAATAATAAAATTGAAGGTATAAATACATTTTAATAATCAATTAAAATTAAGGCTTCCACCTTAGAGAAAGAATGTTTGAATCTTCAAGAAGCAAACATAGATCTACACCTTTGGTTTACCACTCCATGTTATCTCATTGATAACACTTGCATTGCATTGGTCACCTAAGTTATAGGTGACCAAGTCATATTATAAGAAAAGTAGTTCTCAGCCCTCTTGTCATAGATAACAAAGGACTAACTTGTTGTGTGCAAGATACAATCACTTTTCACTCAAGGGTAGAAAATCAAAGTGGAGACATAGGTAATATTTGAGATCTTGGAAGAATATGTGAAGTCTTAGATATGGTTATAGTCCAAGACAAACAAATCATGAAAGACATGATTAATTATAAGTAATAACTCACTAGTTCATTATCTAAGGCTAAACTAGAGTTTGACAGGGTGAACAAAGCCAAAGCTATGATGAAAGATCATTCAACTACCTCTACATTAACTCTAGAAATGAGATTAGATTGAGTCTCTGTATCTCGATATATAGGGTGATACCATAGTTTCTACCAGAATGAGTCCCCCTATGTTTTGAACCCATGGATAGTGCACTCAAGTAGTTAATAGAATCACGTGATAGCATCATGAAAAAACTATAGACATGAAAAAATGACTTTTTATGTAGCACATTTATTAGCATTCAAACACAAAGGTATGCAAATTAGATAGAGAAGCTATCCCAATATATCCAAATCAATGTGTCAAAAAATAGGGCACTTGTCACCACCATAAAATACAAATATATTTAGAATCTAATGGTATCTCAAGTCCTTTTATGCACATTAATCACTATGGTGCTAAATGTTCTCACTAACTATAAAATGTTCAAACAAGAGTTATCACATCTGGATAGCTCCATATCACAACTCATTGAAGAGCCACAATTTATTCCACCTCAACAACTATAATAGGTGATTCATCAGTGGAAAAAACAATAATTTATTAATGAGTAATCCAAAAATAATAATGAATACCTCCACCACCAAATTCTATAACACCACTTTATTCCACATCTCAAGAACTTATATCATAACAACCTCTTGCATAGTCAACACAGAGCATGCCACCACCTTCTCAGTAGGTATTGTGCACATTTAAAATTTTGAAATTTTGAATAATTTTTGTACACTCTAGTAGGATATCCTGAATCATTAGGAGTGGGATTAGGTTAGTTGAAAACCTATAAAGGGTAGCCATCTGATTTAGCTAGTCTATTAAAACCTACAATGGTGGTAGACTAGTATGCTACTTTGTTTAAAACCTGAATGGGTGGATAAGTAGTGTGAAAATGGTGAAAAATATTAAATGACATTTGGAGTTATTACCAAAACTTATTATTCTATTTTATTTCCTTAGTGCAGTCAAAGTTTCCAACTTCAACTTTGACACTTTTTCTACTACTTTGTCTCAAGATGAGACAACAATTTAAATATGAATAAGTGTTGGAAATAGAATAAGGATAAAAAAATCATAGAGTGTAATTGGTGGAAATGTTTGAATTGAACTATTTATGTCTTTTATATCTCTTTTTATGTATTCATCTCTTATAAGCATAATAATAGTCTACATAATGTAAAGAGTCTTTCCTTCAGATGTAGGTAAAAGATTGGAATATGAAGTGATAATGCTATGTAAAAACTCTTTATATATCACTCAGTTGTATTTTGAAATGGATTTTTGTGATATAGATTAATATACACTTATAAAAATGGTTTTCCCTATATGTATTTTATGGTTATTCTATGCATAGTGAATACTTTGTTTTATAGATTTGTTAGTCATGTAGGTTCTACCACATGTTCTATAATTAATGAGTCAATATTTTATGCATCTCTATATCTAATTTTGTTAATAAATTGATAATATTAATTTAAATTTCAATATAATGTATTATTTTATCACTTATTTCACAATTAACCCTAAATTAGCATGTTCTCATGGGTTTTCCAAGAACCTCTACTAACACCATTCAAGACATTTATCACTTTAAATCAAAAAAATCAATTCCCAGCACACTTTATTCATGAAGTAATATTTGAGGTAGTTTAATGAATATGAAGAAATATGTTTCCATGTTTTAGGTTTTTGAGGTTATTGATCACCATTAGAACTTTGAGACAAGTCTGATAGTGTCATTTCTATAGTATACACTGACTAGACAAAATTCAAGGTTTTAGCTAGGTAGGGAAGTTGAGGATGAAACAAAAGGGTTTCAAGACCATGAAAAGAAATAAAAATATGATATTATCAACCATACCATCCCAAATATGTATAAGTCATATGTACTTGGTCAAGGAAAGGGAATGAAGAGTTCAGTGAGTATATATCTAGGAGGAAGCAACAAATAACACATAATTTGAAGGACCATATACTATAATTAGATAAAATTATAAATGATGGTAGAAAGATAGAGTTCATAAATTATGAAAATGAAGATCACACTAAAAATGAAGGGGAATATGGTCACTCCAAGCACTCCAAAATTAGCAGTAAAACTAATACCAGGTAGGATGAGTTTCATTGAGATGAAATTTATTGATAGTGTAGTGCAAAATTAAGAGTGGGAGTCCAAAGTTGATAAATTTAAGGTGTAGAATTCCAACCATCATGGAAGAGTAAATGAGAATAAATTTGGTGAATACATGAAAGAAGACTCCTAAGATATACCCTTTATTTGATGATTTTGTGAGGTAATATGTGGATAGAGTCATGGTCTTCCAACTCTTTGAGCCCCATTACTTTGATAAAATGGAGGAAATCACATATTTATTGATCTTGTGTGTTCATGAGTATATATTATAGTTCCTTGGGTGAACAATAAAGATTACATTATCCTAAATTCATAAAGCTACTGGGTTAGTCTAGTTAGGAAAAGATATCAGGGAGGTGTTGGTCTAATACGAGAAGGTTGAGTACATGGATAAAGAACTAGAGTATAATAATAGAGGGTTAATATTCCCCATCATAAATATCAAGGATAGGGCCACAAGGGTATACATGTGCTTGGTTAGTACCAAGATGCATGGATCAAGGTGATAGGGAAAAATCAACAAAAACTTGCTATATACCATGAATGAAAATGGTCAGGGGTATATTTTTTAATATTTCAAATTTATTGGACAATTATATTATTGAAGTCATATATAAGGCACACAAATCTATTTAAAATTTTAAATATGGCATGATTCTTATGTTTATGATGTTTGGTGAAGTTGACATACTTGATGGTGCCCAAGAAGGCCAATGGATGTACCCCATCCATGATAGATCCTCAATGCTAAAGTATAACATATATACTTAATAAGAGGTAGTATCCACCAAGTATAAGGCTAGGGTAGAGAGGTGGATAGTGAATCTAAAGGCTTCCATAAGGGAAGAATTGAACTTGCCTAGATATTACTAAAATTAATGATAGGCCAAGCCACATTTATTATGATGTAGCAATATTCATTGGATAAAATTAAGTTATATGATAATAAAATGTCTAGATGACTGAATCTATCATACGTATTTATAGTGAAATATTTTTTTGTTGTAATAAATAGTATCTACAACTCATAAAATATGACTATGAACATGACCAGACTAGATGCAAACATTCACACCCTCCTCATAGCTTATGTATGCCTTAAGGAGGCCTATACAAAGAAGAAAATGTATGAGATGTTATTCGATGTATCATTATACCAATAAATAAAATTAATATAGAGGTCCATGTGTAATATATATAGTATGCATCGAATCCCAATATAAATAAGGTCAGCATAGGAATGAAAGAATAATATATACCACTATCACCAACATTAAAGTTAGTAGTTTGTATGTTGGCCCCTCCAAGAATAAGGGTAAAAAATAATAAATATGTGCCACTAAATTTCATACAAGAGATCTCAAAGGAGATAGATCCAAAATAGGATCCCCCCTAAGAAAATAAGGCAAAGCCAAGGAAGTCAATACCATAATATCCTACAAGATAAAGTTAAGAAGAAGTAAATCAAGAAAATAAACATATAAATAATAATAAATTAAATAATAAGGGGATCTAGCCACCATGTCCTATTCTATAATAGCTAGAATATAAGGATTTGGATGAATAGCCCATGAAGAAGAAAATTCAATGATGCAAGTAGTAGATAGTGTTGTCTTATCCAAGGCCAAAGTAGTGGGGAAAAATCAAAATAAATCAATAAGTGCCAAATATCCCACCAATAATGGAATAATAATATGAGAAGGGGATAAAGGAAAATAAAACCCAATAATCCTAGGGAAAATATACATAGGGGCTGATTAAAAAATAGGAAGCAAAATACTCATCCCACTAAATTTAACAAGTACTAGAATTAGTGCATTAAAAACTAAGGTTGAACATGAAAGGTGGACCTAAAGTAAAAATTGAGAGTAGATAAAATTTGGAAGAAATGATAGACTAAGGATCAGATGTAACCATGCATAACTTCAATGCCATGTATTCTAAAATAGATCCCCAATATGAACAATCTATAGAAAAAGGGTTAGAAAAAATGTAGCCTAAAGCTATATAAGAAGGAAAAAGAGGGAAGGAGGAGGAAGAGACAATCTTGGTATAATATATCCCCCCTTAGAGAAGAGAATATGAGGAAAGAGGAAGACACCATGCTCAAGAGGATACAAATGGACATGAAATAAGAAGAGATATATTTATGGGAAATAATAAATCTCAAGAATTAAACCATCATGATGCACAAGAAGGTGTGATTTGTTATGGGTTATTGTACTGAGGATCTAATTTTTGAGGTCCTCACACCCACAAAAATACACCCTTCCAAACAAGCATGTGAGGGTAAAGACTTTATTCTTGTAAACCTTATGACTATGAGTGGAAAAAAACTAGGAAACACATTAATGCGGTTATCCTTATAAGTGACTTGAATATTTTTGTTAAATAACCTAATTTGCAGGTAGCAGAGGCAAACTATGACTAAAGTATTTGAGATTTTTGAGGAATAGGATAAAACAATGCCAAAGTAAAAAGCATGTTTGTGGAAGAGAAGGAAAATTGTAAAATTCATATCAAAAATAATTTGACATGGAGTTTAAGGGTCTAAATATGTGTGAATGAGTTGTGAGGATGCAACTGATCTTAATTAATAGAATAAACATCTCCAAGGTCACACCCTAGAGATAGTATAGACTATCATTGAATGATTCTTGAAGAGAGGAATAGGATCTAGAGACAAACAAGGGGAACTAAAAAGAGCCTAGTTCAATTTAATCAAGTGATTGTATATTTTAAGGAGATGTTAAATAATATATTTGAGAGAAAAACTATGATATAACACTTATTTTTTATTTCTCTAAGAAGACAACAATAATAAATGAGTTACTCTCTAAAAAAGATAATGAACAAAAAATACTATCCACCTAGGTATACACCAATAAAAATAAGGATGAAAAATCTATTGTAAGAGGTGGAAGGGTTTGTCCATGCCATAGGTGCAAAGAATAATGAGCTAGATTAGTGCTTATTGAGGCTATAAATGAAGACCATAGGTGACAAAATTTTCCTCTATGATTTTTTTTAAGGAAGCTACTTAAAAGCTTAATAAGCTAAAGTGATAAGATGAGCCACTCCCAAACCAATGTCTAGTTTTATATGGATCAGGCATTGAAGTAATAACTATCTTAGATACCATTCAAAGTGTACTCAAAATATAGGCCAATTTTAAAAAATAATTGATGAAGGATGCCATATAATTCTTTGATTCAAAAACATAGAGTTGAATTATTTTCACTCACTCATTATTTATTTGTTTGTATCTCAAGATTTTTGCTAAGAATGGGTACGCATGGGAGTACCTAAGGATAAAAAAGAGAACATGTAAAAACTTAAATGGATGGTAAAATTTTTATACAATGTTGTCTAATGGATTAGATATTGGGTCATAACACTTAACTACATAGATAATAGATAAAATTGATATTTTCTTAGCCTAGATTGACAACTTCTCATGAGTTTTTAAGTTATCTGTTGACCCCAATATTCATCAACATAACCAAGTCTACACATGTGTATGAAAAATTAAAATATATATCAACACCATTGGGTGAGGGAAGTAAAATATTGGAACATGAAGACTTAAGCATTCAATGCATGTGCCCTTAAAATATTACCATAAGGTAGACATTAGTCAATAAAATTGAGTCCATGTGCATTTATGATAAAATAATAATATCAAGACATTAAAAGACCACATGTATCAAATAACTATAATAGATATCAATAAGGATAATTGAAGAGAGTTATGACTGATAGCTTGACTTTGACAAGTAGTTCAAAGGAGGTGGAAGATGGTGTAGTAGTTGACTTGGAGAAAATCACCACATTAATTACCAAGTAGATAAAAAATATGTTAACTGATGATTAGGGAAGGTGAGATACTATATGACATGTAAGGTTATTTTGAATCTTATAGAATGAAGGCACCCTAATAAGAGAAAAATATATAGAGGGAGACATAACGAGATGCTCTAATAATACTAGTAAAAACATAGAGAGTGTTTAATATATTTTAGAATTGAATGAAATCAAATTAATATATAGTAAACTATTGAAATTGAAATGTTGGAATATACAAATATGATAAGAAAATATAAAATGTTATAGGATTTTAAATAATTTATATCTTTATAAAAATATTAAATGAGCCTAATAATATGCAACCTCCATAAATTAGAATTAATGTTGACTATGCAAGTTGATTGTGGATATAAATTTATTAAAAAGAGCTATTGAGTGCATCATGTCTAAAAATAGAAATATAAATTGTGTAGGGACATGGATTCACTAGGAATAAATGGTTTCACTATGGCCTTGTCTACTAATTATGGTTATGTATTGTTTGATGGTGTGCCTAATTTATTTATCTAGGCCTATGTAACTTCTTTTAAGGGTTTCCTTATTCTATGTGGGATCCAAATAGAAGTGTTGAAGTCATATAAAATATAAACCCTAGTCCCACACATGCACTAGAGAGAAATCATATAAGTAGAAAAAGGAGTAATAGGGTTAGGGGAATATCAAATCTAACCTAAGAAAACCCTATGTAATTTGAGTTCTATAGACATACCCCAAATGGGCCTCAGGTGAATGTAGTTTTCCCTCTTATATGTGTGTATGTTATAACTAATTCAATGATAGATGCTCTTTTTAATATTATTATCCTTGAAAAAAGTATGTAAATTATGTATTTAGCTATTGATATTGTAAATAAATTAGTACTCTAATAGTAGTAACTAGATATAAACTTTATAAAGATTTTTTGATAAAAATAAATTGATCTTTAACCTTCAGTAACCTTCCTTATATAGGACTATTGAATTTTAATTTGGGTATTATTAGCATGTGAAGGGATTGAATTTGAAAATTACAATGGCTATAAAATATACCATTTTAACCATAAATAATTGAAAATCTTCTACAAGTTATGATAGGATAAGTTTACATTACAAGGATAGGGTTGTAGTGTGGCCTTGTCCTGTAATACATTCTTGTCTAAAATATTCAAAACACAAATAAAAAGACTTATAAAGGAAATTAGGGATCCCCAATTTGGATACGAGAAGATATAATGTAAATGTAAAGGGCATAATGACACCTAATAAGAGATAATTTTATGACTTGGAATAAGACATGTCAATAACCCTATGTTCATCAACAATAATATAAATAATAAAGTTTATGTAAAATTATATATTTTGAGTGAGATTGTGTCAAATTTAGGTGTCTACAAAGAGAGAGGGAGATATATATACTTAGATATAAGTGATTTTTAACACCAATGAGAGCTTATAATCAAGAACTGATAAGTAATGTTAATGAACATAGTTAATGATAAATTTTTGATCATCATGTTTATGGCTATTTATTATTTTTATCATGCTTAGTATAATTTCATTGCTTCATTTGATGAGATTTTCCTTTTTTGAGATTTATGTTTGATGAAGGTATATGCATGTGTTCAACCACCACCATTTCCCATGTTGATATGATTGTGTTTGATTACTAATGTTTGTATGAATGGATGATTCTCACATTATATTGATCCATTAAGTATAGAGGAAGTCTTATTTACCCACATGTGCATGAGGTGCACATATAATAATATGATTGAGTACATTACCAACTAACCCCAATCCAATCCAATTTCCCTCTTTGTGCCTTAGGTGAGTACAATATAGATACCAATATATGATTTATTTAACATATTAGTCTTATATACTTTAAAAATACCTATAAAGGCACTACCATTTAGTTTTATACCTCCTTACTTCTGAAAGGCTCACATTATTCATCTTGGTTTTCCCCATTTCTTATCTTATGGTCTAATCCTATCATTTATGATGATCCAGATCTCTTACACTATACAAAAATCCTAAAACTTGATATTTATCCTTCACTTTTAGTTTTAGATCCTCAAAAACTTCCTAGCTTACTAGACACTTGCATCCCACATAGGGATACTTGCCTCAACACAAGAGTCTAGATTCTTATCAAGTGTTTAGTCCTAAAAAGTCATCTAATTAAAAAATATTTTGAATCCTATGGATGTACCCATTGGTTTTGTTTAACCCTACCATGAGATATTTCTAAAAGATGTGGTATAAATATAAATATAAGCCTAATCATTATTCACCTAGTAAATACTAAGTAAACACCTATTCAAACTCAATCAATCAATTGCACAATTAAGTTCTACTACCCCATTCTTCCCTATTTTCATATCAGGCATATGATTAGTCATATCATAGGTATAAAATATTCAAAGAATATCCCATGAGTATTATTTGTCAATTTATAAACTAGATCATTTCATGCCCTTGCATATATTATATTTCACCCTTGTGCACACACAAGCCAACACCTAGGGGAGAACTACATATGTCAAAGGCATTTTTTGGAATATTTGATATGTAGGAAACACTTATTGACATAGTGGTATTTGAGTTCAAATCGACACTATGAGCCCACTAACCCATGTTTGTCAAGGTACAAATACCTAAGGTGAAGAGCTAGAGTTTGACCCACATATAATCATCAACAGACTGTGCACATGAATAAAATATATCAACAAAAGGGTGATAATTTTTTTAAAATCCTTTAGTTGGTCACTTAAAAATATAAATAATATTATGTATAAGACAATTATGTTAATATTTAGATATAAATGTCAATACAAGTATCCATAGCTTGATATAATTTTCCAAGCCTCCAAAAATAATATTTCTAGAATCTGATGCCTAGATCTTGGTTTTGTCCCTAACTATTTCCACCTATATACTTCTCATATTTGTCTATGAATTTTTATATAAGCTAAGTATTATCTCTTATTCATTTTTATGAAATCAAACTACTATTTTAAGTGTAATTTCTATATTTATCATAACTCAACATTTTAATTCGTAATATTCATTTGTTTTAGTTTTCAATTAATCGACCTACCCTAGAATATTTTTTTCATCCTTGTGTATAGTTTATTCATCCTTTTAACCCTAAAAATTACATATTAAAAAATTATTAAAATGCTTAAATAAACTTGTGTGATGTGCTAGTGAATAAATTAGAAAGGTTAAGTTTTGGAATGCACTACTTTGTCGAAACATGGTTTTTACCTAAAATAAAAAACTAATTACAAAAGTGATATAAAAATGAAATTTATTACTGGAAAATAATATTTTTTAATAATGATATACTAAAAATATCAATATAGATATATGCCACTATGTCATTAGGAATATTCACAATCTATATTTTCATAAATCTATTGTTAAGTCTATCAAAAATCAAATGAATAAAAAATGCTTGAGCCTAAGACATCCCTGAGCATAAAAATATTAGTTAATAATGCATATGATTCAAATAAAAGCATTCAAAATTTCATTATAAATTCATTTATATAGGATTTGGCTCAGATCTAGTGTCAAATAATCTTTGGCATTACTAATATGTGTTGAGACATCTCCATTGAATCTATGAACTTATTGAATTTGATGATGAATTTGATAAGGTGATGCACAAAGAGACTTGATGAATTATGATGAAAATAGGTCTATTTATAATGAAATTTTATTAGTAAGGACCCCTCATCTTTAAATCAAGATGAGCAGTTACAAATGATTCCTCAATAGTGCATATGGATCACTAATGTGATCCCTTCATCTTAATGAATATGAAAGGTGGAGGATGATCTTTGAAAATATCAAATTATGATTAATATAATCCCTTCATCTTGATTCCAAGATGAAGGGTAGAGAATTATCCTTATAGATCTTTGTGAGAGTCCATTTAAACCTTTCATCTTGTTTCTAAGATGAAGGGAGGAGAATCATTACTAATAATGCACATGGATCACCCATGTGGGCCCTTAATATTATTTCCAAGATGAATGGTTGGAAATGCTACTAAAATATCCCATAATATTCATTAAGGGCCCTTCATCTTCTCTGCAAGATGAAGGGTTGAGAATAATCTTATATATTAATTAAACTTATCAAATTGATTTAGCTCACAAAATTCTATTCCAAAGAATCTCAAGATACTTTCTTGAATGAAGATGCCCCCTTGGAAAAAAATAAGAATTATTTAAATGAAAGTAAATTATAATTCTATTTGTAATAGAAATATAATTAGAATAATGACTTATAAAATAGGAAATTAATTACATTAATTGATCAACGAAGGAGAGTTAATGAATTAACCATAATATAATAATTGACTAGATAAATTGACCAAAATGATAATTGAATAGATCTAATATGGTGAATTTTCACACCTAGAGATGACCCAAGGTGAATTCAAACACATGCATTAGATGAAGAGATGAATTTGGACAAGATTATGTGCAATTGTGAGAAGTCATTGCATTTTACAATTTTAACACAAAAGTGATAAAATTAGAGTATCTACATTTTTACCTATTTGAGAAGGTATTATGAGATTTAGATGAATAAATTAATTTTCAAAGAATAAATAAGTCATTAAAATGATCATAGAAGAAAATTAACAAATGTTAGTTTTGATGAATTTGCTAAAAGTACTAGCAAACAAGTTTGATTGTGTCTAGAAGTAGTGCTTGGTAAGCCATGGATACTCCCTCAAGGGGAAATTTAGTAAAATTTTGGATGAGTGAAACCTAAAAATTATGAAATAATAATGCATAAATGATATAAGGGGAGAAAAAATAAAAGAGATAGGTGAAAAAAAGATACTGGGGCTAAAAATGAGCCTATAGAGAAGAATAATAATGCATGGGGGAAATGTTTTTGAAATAAAAGATTATAAATTCACCATGGGGTGAAAATTTGGTTCATTTTCACCTTCTCATTTCAAAATTTACTATTGAGATTTCTCACTAGAGTGATCTAGATAAAATGGCTCACAAACCATTACTGAGGGTGCTTCCAAACCATATTCAAGAGCATAGATGACCATAAGGCACATGACCACTAGTTAGTACCCATTTTTATTTATGAATTTATCATTTAATATCATTTATTACATGTATAAATAAGAAATATGATGAATTCATCATTTTCAAAATGGTGAATTCCACCCTAGAAATGGTAAATTCATCATCAAAATTGGTGAATTAGTCTAGAGATTAACAAAATGGTTAGTCATATCAATGAATTAGTCCTTGAAAATCATGAAATCACTAAACATCAAAATGATGTTGAGTGATTTCATGAAAATGGTGAATTGGTCTACTTAAATGATGAATTGGTCTATCTAAAAATGGTGAAAATGTCAAAAAACTTTTGATATTATGGAAACAGTGAAATTGAGTTGGAAAAGATCAATTTGGCCAAGAAAATTGTGAAATTTTCATTAGGAATCTTCATAATATATATTTTCATAAACATATTATTAAGTCTATCAAAAAACCAAATGAATGAAAAATGCTCGAGCCTAAGACCTGACGAGCATACAAAGATTAACTAATAATGCATAAGATTATATCAAAAGCATGTAAACATTCATTATAAACATATTTTTATAGGATTTGGATTGGATGTAACATCAAATGATCTTTGTCAATGATAATTTGTGTTGAAACATCTCTATTGAAGCTATGGACTAGTTGAATTTGATAATAAATTAGCAAAGGTGATGTACAAGGGGCTTGATAAATTATCAACACTTCATTGTATATCTTGAGCATGATGAAATGTGATGCAAAGAATTCTATTTATAATGCACTTGGATTGGTGAGGACCCCTCATCTTGAAATCAATATGAATGGTTACAAATGATTCCTCAATATTGCACATGGATCACTAATGTGAACCCTTCATCTTAATCAAGATTAAGGATGGAGGATGATCTTTAAAAATATCAAATGGGAATTAATATAATCCCTTTATATTGTTTTTGAGATAAAGGTTGGAGAATTCTCCTAAGATTTTTATGAGTTAGTTTAGAAATTTCATCTTATTTCCAAGATGAAGGAAGGAGAATCATTCCCAAGAAGGCACATGGATCACTCATGTGGCCCCTTCATATTATTTCCAAGATGAAGGGTTGGGAATGCTCTTAAAATATTCCACAAGATTATTTAATGGCCCTTTATCTTGTGTCCAATATGAAGGGTGGAGAATAATATTGTATATTAATTCATTTTATCAAATTGATTTAACTCATAAAAGCATATTCCAAAGAATCTCAAGATCCTTTATTGAATGAAGATGCCCCTTGGATAAAAATAATAATTATTTAAATGAAAATAAATTATAATTCTATTTGTAATATAAATATAATTAGAATAATGATTCATAAAAGAGATTTAATTACGTTAATTGATTAGTGAATTGACCATATTAGAATAATTGACTATAAAAATCGATTAAAATGATAATTGAATACAAAAATTAACTATAATGATACTTGAATAGATATAATATGGTAAATTTCCCTACCTAGAGATTACCCAATGCGGATTCAAACACATATATTAGATGAACATAATATTTTAGACTAGTTTGTCTGTAATTATGGCAAGTCATTTCATTTTACAATTTTGACATGAAAGTGATAAAAGTGGAGTGTCTAAATTTTCCAATGTTTGAGAATGAGTTTAGAGATGTATATGAAGTAGAGGCTTTTAAAATAATAAAAAAATTATTAAAATGATCATACAAGAAAATTAACAGATGTTAGTTTTGACAAATTTCCTAAAAGTACTAGAAAATAGTTTAAATGTGTCCTAAAATAGTGCTTGGTAAACCCTACATGCCCTCTCAAGGGGAGATTTGGTAAAATTTTGGATGAGTAAACCCTTAAATGATGAAATAAGTGTATAAATGACATAAGGGTATAAAAAATGAAACATATAGGTGAAAATAGGAAGAAAATTAGATATTGGGGCTAAAAATGAGCCTCTAGAGAAGAATAAAATCACATAGGGGAAAAAATTGAAATAAAAAGCTATAGATTCACCTTGGCGTGAAAATTTAGTTCATTTTCACCTTCTCATTTCAAAATTTACTACTAAGATTTTGTGCTAGAGTGACCTAGATAAAATGGATTGTAGACCATGACTGAGGGTGCTTCGAGACTATGTTCAAGAGCATAGATGACCATGAGGTGTAGGATAATTAGTTAGAACCATTTTTTCTTTGTGAATTTAAAATTTAATAGAATTTATTACATGAAAAAGTAATAAATATGAAGAATTCAACATTTTCAAAATGATGAATTCAACCATGCAAATGGTAAATTTAACATTGAAAATGGTGAATTAGTCTAGAGAATAACAAATTGGTCACCCATAATGGTGAATTGGCCCTCAAAAACAAAAGAAAATTGTTCATTATAATGTCAAAATTGATTAGAGGAAAATTTATTTTGCCATTCAATAAATGGTCGATAAGAATAAAAAATTTGATCAAAGAATAGTGAAATGGTCTCGAGAATCATTGAAATTGTAATGAAATTGATGAAATGGGTAAGAACTTATTTAATAATTATTTAATTAGATAAATGGTGAAATAAGCTTGCTAAATGGTGAATTTGCCTAAAATGGTGAAAACATCCTAATTACACGAAGGAATAGAAATTGCATAGAGAAAAAGATAAAAATGATTATCAAAGTTGAATAGGAATGGATGACATGATTCAGTTAGAGAAATAGATGTGATTCAAAAATAGAATGATTGAAAATATTGACAAATAATTGATCAGAATGACTTTGACTAGATTGTAAGAATGAGTGGAGGTGTTGATAGCTCATGATCGATGCTCACACATTCCTTAACAACTAACATTATAGATAGGTGACATGCCTAGGTTATTTTAAACTATAGGCCTACTCCATGTAGTGAGGATGCATGCTATTCAAGTAGATCATGCATTACTCTATGTCTTAGTAGAGTGGTGGAGATCAAATATATCTACCTTCTAGATACTGACAAGGGAGGTGACTATT